>APFE030534121.1:0-62607 GCA_000404065.3 Pinus taeda | reverse complement strand
CACTATTTGTGAGTGATATCCATAATGGTCATTCTATATGGTTCTTACACAAGTGACTGGGAATTCTATTTTCTGGTACCTTATGTCTATAGATCATTCTCACTTTCAGATTAGTTAGGATGGTTCCTTTTTGGGGTAATTTCATCCATCGAGTTGAGAGTATGGGACAAGATCAGGGAACACATAACTACATTTCTTTCTTTATCCCCTTTTTATATTGATCTTATCATGTTGGATTTAATCACCAATTAGTGTGGTCACTATGGGAAGGTTTGTTTTCTTTCTCTTATCTTATAGGAATTTTAGTAGTGTGTGTTCCTTGATTTAGTAGACCTTAGGTTGAGTGTGATGGAAATAGTTCCAGGTTCTACCAATCAAGGAGCCCCTTTTAACAAGGATCCTAGTCCTTTTCCTTGTTTTGGAGATATTGGTCCTCCTTATATGGCTACATTTTCCCTTCTCGAATTCATGATAGGTTTACCTATATGGTTGTTTTCAATGTTGTTGGTCCCAAATTCCCAAGTTACTTCAAAAGTGAGTTCTCCACCTCAAAAACAGTAATCTCATGTTAAACCTTTCTCGTCTTCACTCATCTTGTATTCTTCCCTTTCTTCTTCCTTGCCTGCTAAAATTGTTGATGCTCGTAACTAGGGAGCTAAGAAGAATAAGAAAAATTGTCTATTTTGATGTCATGGTATAACAAGATCCCTCGGAATTTAATTTTATCCTTGGGAGGGACTACGTTTATGTTATGAAATTTGTAGTATCCACACTTTTTTGAGCGATGCATGTCCGTCATAATGGACACCTTGTGACCATTGACCATCTTTCAATTGTTAGTCTTGATCTAGCTACAAAATATCTAACTTCCTTGAGTGTTCCTTATATGCAAGTGTTATCCATATCATCATAGGTTAATTATGTTGAACCATGGATAGGTCATATGAGCATAGTTCCTTTTCTATGTCAATCTCATTAAAAAATGAAACAAATCATTATGAGCATAGTTCCTTCCTATGTCAAGATTGTTTAAAAATGAAACAAATTTACCTCCAATAAAGTCTTGGGGGTATGTGCCTCTATTCCTAATGTTGCAATTAAGCCACTAGCCTCTATACGTAAGGTTGGGGGAAAAGCACCAAAGACAAGCTTAGTATTTTTTTCTTCTCGTGTTTGTAAATACATAATGTTAAATGGATTTTGTATCTACAGATAAACACATTTTCCCTAAGTGGGTAGCTACACTTAGAACAAAAAAAAGAAAGTAGTTTAACCTTTTCCTATAGTAGAGAGATGAGATGAAGGAACTTACTTGTAGTCTTTCACTTCCTTGATCCCCTTTTGAATTGCTCCCATTGCTCCCACTTGGACTAAATCTTCTAAATTGGTACTTGTGTCAACAGAAACAGAAACAACAAGGGTCAAAGAATACATGATCTATAGACTATAAACCAATGGAATCTTAGACATTGAAACACATAATCATCATAGATATGAACAAGAATATGAGAAAAGGAATAAACAACTTTATTAATGTAGAAGGAAGAGTTTCACCCAATACATTTTGATCCCGTGTCAGTCCTCAAGCTTCAGTCTAACCCTCGTCACACCCAAAGCACACCAATCTAGCAACATAACATTACTTGACATGAACTCAAATCTCAAACCAACAATATTTCCTTACAATCTTCAGATTCTAGCCCCTTGATCACTATGATGAGTGCTCAATTTATAGGGAAATGGAGGTGGTTTTGTCATAAATTGGGGATTGAATGCCCTTCCAGAAATGGAGTTAGTTTCCATGGAGAAAGGGATGAGAGGAAAGGAGGTTAATTGATCCATATCCTATCCAAATTTGAGCTCATAGGATGAGATAAGAGATGGGATCCTTCTAGAATGATATAGAATCAAGGAATATTCCTACATCCCTATGCAAATCTCACGCATTCCTGCCCAACGTAGGTGTAAGTGGGCCTAAGTGCACTAAAGTGTAGGCCTGCATGGGCCTACCTGCATTACAGTCTAGTTACCCCTGGCCAAGGCTATGTTGGTGTCCCAGGGATTCATTTCAACAAGGTTTCAGGCCACGAAACTTTCATGGATGGAAGCATTCAATGAGATGACTTGTCTAGGGCATGTAACAACTAAATTAAGGTTTAATGAGCCCTAATTGTACTGATATAAATGTCGGGAGTGATGTTCCCAAATAGACCTATAACAGTTCCCCCCTAAAGCATGAATTTGAAAATGATAATGTCGAGTGATATGCTTTATGATGTGACGGGGAGGACCTGAAGCAGACAGTGACCTGCATCAATACAATACATAACATCTGATATCTTTGAATTTTTCATGAATTGCTGAGGGAAGGCATACCCATACTCAGCATATAAAATTTTCATTACATGTACATAAATCACATAGTTGTCTATAGATATAGACCCATGATTGGATGACCATCTGTGTAAAGCCATTGTATAGATGATTTAGTACTTTCCTAATATTGTAGATCGGATGGATGAAACTAGATCCAGGGTATTCTATCTCATCCAATCATTTGCTCAAGTACGATTCTAACCATCTGAAAATATGATCTATAGTCAAACATGGGAAGACATTATCTGATTACCAGCCAATGACGTAAGATGTTAACAAACAAAAGAGAGATCGCTGATAATGATAATGATTCTCAAGGTACTATAATACATTGTGCAGTATGTGAATAGATATTTTGATGTCGAACACCATACAAGGTATTTTGGTCAAAGGTGAGTGATGTCAACCTATTTTCGGTAGGGAGAAATTTTCCATTGATGTATGCAAGCGCCAAGGTACTAGGAGGATGTTTCTAACTGAACTTCCTGGATAATTTGCTGATGTCGACAAGAAGCGACTCATCACAGGAGGGCCTTGATGTATCCCCCATCAATGACATGAAACAAGTGTAATGATTTTCGAGATAGAATGTGACTCATGACACAAGGTTCAAGAATGGTGATCATGAAAAGAAAGCTTTATGAGTATTGCAAAGGATGAAGCTTACTGAGTGACTTCTCTTGAACATGTAAGAGACACTGAATGAATTGGAAGCATTGACCCAAAACCAAAGTGATGGATGGTATGATAGACCATAGGTATGATAACCATCAAGCAGATAACCCAACCCAAATAGTCACAAAGATGAAGTGAAAGTGTCATGTTCAAGAGCGACTTGCTACCATCAAGTGATTTATCCATTTTACCATTTTCCCCAATAATGCTGACGAGTACCTATTTACTTTTTAACAAGCTTGAGGAGCATAACATATTCTTGTAGTATAATTCCACCCTTGAGGTGAATCCATCACTATGTGATGTTTTAATGAGTCTAGCAAAGGTGAAACTCGGTCTTGTCATGATGGACAAGTTTGTCACTATATGATGTTTTAACGAGTTTAATGACAATGAGAACTTGGTCCTTTTCATGTTTAGAGAGTTTGAAAAGGGAAAAAAAGAAAACTCCACAAGTTATTTTTTGTAAATTTTTCTCTCAAGTCCAGAAAAGTGTAAAATAATACAAGAGAGAACCTATTGATCATGTTCGATCAACGTATTCCTTTTTCGTAAATAATCTATCTCAGTCTAGAAAAGGGTTAAAATTATACTAAGTAGATGTCGTTTCCAATCCATTTACGAGTTGAAAGGACAAGTGCTCAACAATATTTTCATACCTTGAGAGTCTGAAAAGAGCTTAAAGAGGACCCCTCTTAGAGGAATGAGTGGAGTCTAGGATAGCAACTGGTTCCAGTGATGTTGGCACTTCTCAAAACATGTTGATTTATGTGAAGAGGCTAGCTAAAAATACCACTCGTTGCAACTATTCCTCAAAAAGGGTAAAACAACCAAGTGAAAGTGTATGATCAACCAAGTAGATAGTGATGATGGAAGGAGAAAAACCAAGTCTCGTTTGATGGAAAAGGATGATAGAATCGCAATAACAAGGATTAGAATGGAGATGGGTTCATGTTTACACAAGCTTGAACCATAGTGAACTATTCTTGGATTCAATTTCATGTTTACACAAGCTTGAAACAAAAAATCATGCCTGGATTCAGTTTCATGTTTACACAAGCTTGAAACGAAAAACTATTCTTGAGATTGGTTTACATGCCCCCAGCATGATGAGCCGATTCTAGATGCATGCCCCCCAAGCTTCATTGCAATCACCTAAGTAGACTACTCATGGCTATCAGGTGGATGGAATGAAGGTTCATTTACAAGATCAAGTGAAAGACTTGACTAGGAGTTTACGAGATCTAATCAAAGATTCGAATTGGAACTTTACTCTAGGGGACCTTGTTTATTTTTTTAATGATCTTGACACATGATAAGGAACTCTTCTCAGATTCCTTGTTTCATTTTTTAACAAGCTTGACACAACACAAGGAACTGTGCTTTAGGACCTGTTTCATGTTTTAGTCAATTTGACACAGTAAAAGAACTATCCTCATATTCCTTGTTTCATTTTTTAAAAAGCTTGACACAAGATAAAGAACTATGCTCATATTCCTTGTTTCATTTTTTAATGAGCTTGACACAAGACAAGGGACTATGCTCATGTTCCTTGTTTCATTTTTTAATGAGCTTGACATAAGACAAGGAACTATGCTCATGATTCCTTGATCACAACCCATAAGAGGTTGCCACATAATTTACCCATGGTGGGAAAGATAGCATTGAGACAAAAGGACCATTTATGGAAGATGGTTGATTGGATGCCATATTTGGACTGGAAAATGAAAGCTAGTCAAGGGTGACAATTTTTCCTTCATGCAGGAAAAACATCACTCGAAAGAGTGTTGAAACAATAGCTCCCATGTCATAAAAATAGTTGTGCCCAAGAAGTAAATTGCAATCTAAAGGGCCTGGAACTACCATCACATTGAGATAAAGAATTTTTCCTCCCAAAGTAATAGGCAACTAAGGAAGGATCCCTAATGGTTGACTGGTTCCTCTATTAAAATACAATAGATTCTAGGTAACAGGCACAAGTGGTGGTGAACCGAGCGACTTCCATGCAGTGGAGGAAAGAATAATTATAGATGCACCTTCATCTATAATAGTGTCAGATACAATCATATTATAAACATGTACTATGATCTAGAAAGGCACATAAGAAGGAAGATAGCATCCTGCTAGTCAATTGGAGGAGGTACCTTAAGAATGGGAAAATTACCCCCTTGAGTTACGAGAATGGGATGATTTTCCTCTTGTTTTGATGGAACAAGACAGTTGCCTCCAAGCTCATTGCAATCTGAAGAAATGAAAATAACCTAAGTGGTATCATACTCACTCTCTACAAGAAAGGTATGGTTAATTGATGGTGAAACTGGGTCAATTGTTTCCTTGACCTATAATTGGTCAGTTATAGACTCCTGGGATTCACATTGAAAGAGAGCGGGTTTGACTGACAATTCATTTGGGTCAGTCACTTCATCAACTATTGAAGGATTAAGGGAGAGACTCTTGTAACCAAATGGAACTCACTGCAGAGAAGCAAGACGGTTCTCCAACACTTTTTGGGCTTCATCTAGATAGGGACAAAGCTGAATGGTGTGATTCTGTTCGCATAACCTATAAGGAAACTAAACTTTACCCTTCTTTTCAGGAACATTACTACCACTAGTTGATGGTGTGTCACTAGCATGACCTCCGGAAGTTGATGACACAGGATGATGTGAACGAGAAGACCATCCTTCTAAGATCTAAGGAATACCAAAACAATTTCAAAGAAGATGGTCTCCCATACAAAGTTTGTGAGGGTTATCAAACGGTTTCTCATCAAAAGTTGCATTCAAAGTAATGGTTTCTTGGTTACCCCCCTGTTGAACTTTCTTCTTCTTCTTCTTCTTCCCTTTCTTCTTCTTCTTATCCACCTGGTTACTAGTGTCAATACTTTCACCAGGAGAAGAGGAAGTAGGGGAGGAAGAAACAACCGACGAAGAAGGTAAAGGTTCAACTTTAGGATTAACTGGAGGTTGATTTTGTCCAATTATAGGAATATTTAGTTGCGGGGCCAAGGAGGTTGAGAACAATCATACTGGCGAGCCGATGGTAAGTCCCGGAAGGGACAATGTATTCATATAAGGAGCACCAATATTTCTGAAAGGAAGAAAAGGACTAGGATTCCCATTAAAAGGAATTCCTTGATCGATGGACTCTGGAGTTGTTGCCATATGTCTCAACCTAAAATCAGCTAAGGAGTGACATAGAGGATGTTATCCATGGTCAATTAATTTTATTTTAATCAAAATAATGTAACAAAATAAAAGAGGGATAATCTAGGTAAAAGGATTACCAAGTAACTGTGAACTGCAATATACTGCCTTAGTAAACCAAGGACTTAACATATGTGTAGGCAATCTCCCCGAATATTGTGTTCGGTGTATCATTGTGTACAAGGAGGCCAACTTGGTTACCTAAGGATGAATAGCAACCTAGTGTAGTCCTCCCATATATACCCGAAATTATGTGGAGACCCAATCCATGTTAACGCTGTCAAATTCGAAACTGCACAATGAGATCATTCCTTTATACTTTTCATACTATAACACCACCCTATATACCCAAAGGTATGTGGAAAAGCTACAATATACTTACATACGTGGAATGAGGTATCACACTGGGAATGTATAATAGACAATTAGCGACAGCTGCTATGTTTAATGATGCTGGAACACATCTCTAGCCCCGAACCTCTAAATGTTATGTGGTAAGTTACAATGCTGCATTAGGTTAATTGAGATAACTTTTAAGTTGATATTGTTTAAGAGTTTTTCTTTTAGGTTCACTCCATGATGTTTTTGAAATTACTAGAATGCAACTATGATGAGAAACATTATTTTCATTTGATTTGAACAATGAAAACATTAACTAAAAGGGATAGAGCAAACAAAATCTTTAATCAAAGAGCATAGAGCATATCTAATGCAACTTTCCCTATACTGTTCCTATAAGCACAGACAAGCCTCCAAATGAATAATGCAATATTTTATTTTCATTTCCTTTAATGTTTAGATGAAAGAAAGGAAACTAAATGCACAAACAATAAATAAATACTTTTCACAAGAAACAAATACTTTACGAGATTTCCTTTTTCAAAGAAATGAAGACTTTACGACACTTCTTTTTCATAAAAGACTAATCGAATATAAGCTAACTTTGACAATAAATTGAGAATGATAAATAATCACTTAAGAAACACTAAACAATCAAGGTCAAATTAGGGCTAGGAGAAGAAATATAAACTAATTTCAGAACCATAGAAAACATTGAGCTTTCAGCAAACAACATCAGAAGCAAATTTGGAAAAAACCAAGCCAAAGGTGGGTTTTTTAGCTCAACATGGATCAACGTAGCACTGAGTGGGAGAAAATGCACTGCAAAGCACTGTCTCTAATCCAAGAGTGCACTGCAGTGCATTTTCCCCTAACCAAGGCCGCATCGGTACTAGCACATTCCTAGAATAGGCATTCTAGTGCAAATTTCAACCAAAAACACTTCAAAATGATTGAAAAGAGATCAATAAAGTCAAGTGAATTCTATTAGGATGTAATATGATAAGGGTAAAGTACTAGGAACAATAGTCCTTCCCCAGTGGAGTTGCGAATTCGTTATATGGAATTTGTATCTATGGATAAACATATTTTCCCTAAGTGGGTAGCTACACTTAGAACAGCACAAAGAAAGTAGTTTAACCTTTTCCTATTGTAGAGATATGAGATGAAGGAACTTACTTGTAATCATTCGCTTCCTTGATCCCCTTTGAATTACTCCCGTCGCTCCCACTTGAACTGAATTTGATCAATTGGTACCTATGTCAACAAATATAGAAACAACAATGATCAAAGCATACATGATCTATCTACTATAAACCAATGGAATCGAAGACAATGAAACACATAATCATCATAGATATGAACAATAATATGAGAAAAGGAATAAACAACTTTACTAATGTAGAAGGAAGAGTTTCACCCAATACATTTCTGTCACTCCTTCAACTTCAGTCCAACAATTGTCACACCAAAAACACACCAATCTAGCAACATAAAATTACTTGACATGAACTCAAATCTCAAACCAACAGTATTTCCTTACAATCTTTAGATTCTATCCCCTTGATCACTATGATGATTGCTCAATTTATAAGGAAATGAAAGTGATTTTTTCATAAATTTGGTATTGAATGGCCTTCTAAAATTGGAGTTAGTTTCCATTGAGTAAGAGATGAGAGGATAGGAGGTTAATTGATCCATATCATATCCCAATTTGAGCTCAATGGATGAGATAAGAGATGGGATCCTTCTAGAATGATCTAGAATCAAGGAATATTCCCAAAACCCTATGCAAATTTTGCTCATTCTCGCCCAGAATAGGGGTAAGTAGGCCTAAGTTTAGTGAAGTGCAGGCTTGCATGGGCCTACCTGCATTGCAGTGAAATTATCCCTGACCAAGGCTGTGCTCGTGTCCCAAGGAGGCATTTCAGCAAGGTTTCGGGACAACAAACCTTCATGGATGGAAGCATCCAATGAGATGACTTGTCTAGGGCATGTAACAACCGAATTAGGGTTTTATGAGCCCTAATTGTATTGATCTGAATTTCAGGAGTGCTTTTCCCAAATATACCTGTAACACATGAGAATAAGTTATCGAATATACTTTTATCACATTTTCAGGGTCATAAAAACTATATGAAATTTCTACTTTTTCTATATAAAATCCAATGAGGTTGGAAACACTCTTAAACATCCTGAAACAATTAATGGTATTGATGAAAATGAAAGACAAAGGAGAAGGTTGTTGGAAATAACACTAAGGGGGGGGTGAATCAGTATTATCAGATTCTTTTCTCAATATGCCTTCCTTAATTTATTGATCATTAACTTGTATATAATAATGAGCATGAAACAAGAGAAAATAGATAGTCACACCAAAGAACACCAGATATAAGGTGGAAACCTGATGTGGGTGAAAACCACCTGCTGCAGTATGTCTCTATCTTATTTCAATTAGAAACTTGTTTTACAATGATTTTGTACTGGTGCAGTCCTTTACCAGTACGCGGGCTGCAACCTGCAGAGAGCTACAACTCTCTCTCTTTTTCCATTCTCTCCTGGAAGGGAGCTACAACCCCATTAGCTCTTTTACTTCCACGTTTCATTAATTTTCAAACTGGATCCATGAACATCAAATAATCATCAAGTACATTTAAATCACCCAATCTTGTTAATGAACCAATGAATCACCCGACTTTTGAGAATGTTGTAAACAGAAAAGTAATACCAGAAATATACACCCAGAACTCTACTGCAATAGATAAAAGACAATCAATAAAGGTTTCAAGATAAGACCACAACTTCACCAATAGGGGCCTGCATATATCCGCAGCTCTTCTGAGACTAAACTGCGCAGAACCACTCTAGTTGTTCTTCTACTCTGCGTACTTTTCTTCAGATTCGCACCTTTACTTCCGAATTACAGCGTACATCCGCACTGTGCCTTCTTCTTACCTGCATACCTCGCACTTTGCCCTTTTCTGTGCTGCGTGCGCCCCGCACTATGCGTTCTCCTGCGCTGCGTACCCCGCACTGCGCCTTTGGCTTCGCAGCGTACTCCTGCACTGAGCCTTTTACTAAGCTGCGTATCCCTGCACTGTGCCTTCGGATCGCCTACGGAGTTCTGATTAGGGCCAAATTTACAGTCCTCCAATGTGCCACAATCAGTTAGATCCATAGATCTGTTCATGCGCCCAAGAGATCACAACATGTCAATAGATTCACCTTAAGTTATCTGCATGATTTATATCTTATTTTTAAAATCAATCACCCAAAATTTCAGATCTAAAGATATTCAAATTTCACAAGTTTCTGGCCAAGAGATCTAATTTCCTTTTTATAGGCAAACCTTTCTCAATACCATGGTCCAAAATCATAATAGCACAATACCATGAACCCAATACTTGGGATCAATAATTTTGGATGCAATACCACGGACCAAAACCATTTGATCAAAAACTGTCGGACTAATACCATGAACCATTCATGAAGATTCCCAGGTGCACGCGCTTTTATGCATTGGAGAGAGTGAACCTGGGGTCCACACCTTTTGAACGTATCACCTGCATGCATGTACGCGCTGCTTGGTCGGCATACCTACAGGCTCGCAGCTAATACTAGGAATACCTGTGGGTATCTTAATTTCCATGATTTTGAGTGCCTGAATTGAGATCTGCTACAAGAGTGAGTTGCCATCAAGTACAACACCTGTACCATAGAGCCAAACCAGAAACATAATGCCAACAAAGGTCACTTTTATTTCACATTACTATTAATTACCTAGCATTAGTAGGACACTATGGTTGAATAAGAGACATTCCTACTTACAAATTATTGTTTTTTGGAAAAATTCAAAGGGGATGCCTAGACGTCTGCCTTTATAGGTGCCTATATGTCTCCCCTTGGAGGGGGGATGCCTACAAGCACCCCTTTTGGGGAAATAATTCCCTACATCAAGGAAACACTCCCCCTTGGCTTTTCTTAAGCTTCCCCAAAAGGGGAAACGGGGAAATGTTTCCCTAGGCGCCCCTTGATCTCTGGAAAATGGGAAACATGGGGAGAATTCCTCCCTCCCTTGAAATATGGTTCATCTAGATTCTTAACTTATTAATTATTCTTATTATTATTATTATTACTCTTTCATGGGAACATATCCAGGAACTTTGAGGTGTCTTATTTAAGCAATTTTCATAATCCTTAAACACAAAAATATTGTTGAGTAATATTGTTTCTATTCATGCTTGTTAAAGGATTTGAAATTACATCTATTTGGTATAGTTTAACCTTTTTTTGTTTAGAGTAGACTAATCACAAAAAAGGAATACTCTAGTCAATAAATGTTAGAAGAGTTCTCCTTTGTATTGTTTTATCCTTTTTTTGCCTTAGGTTACTAAATTTACAAAAATGAAAACCCTTGGAGTTTTCTTTAAATTATTTTCTCACTCCCTAAATATGAAAAAAATCATCTATCTTTACTTTATCTAGACTCATTAAAATTTTACGTTAAAGATTTAATGAGCAATCTTTTATCCTTTTCTTGGACTCGTTAAATCTAAATGAAAAAGTTCATGTTGGAGTTTTATTTTTGTTTATTTTTCAAACTCTTTCAATATGAAAAATACATCCAATTATTCCTTGATTGGACTCATAAATTTAAACAATGAAGAACCCATTTGTAAATTTAGGATAAATCACTCCTTCCTAGGGTTTGTTAAAAATAGTTTGAAGTATGAGCTTATATTCTGAGCATATGTTATCCTCATCAAGCTTGCTTAAAAATGAAGAGTTGCTCACCAAAAATGGTGGGGGGAATTTGGGGAGGGAATATATAAGCTCTGTATGCATTTTATGGCAGTAAGTCTCTCTTGAAGATGACTGATGAACCTTAGTATTGGAACAATAATGTTGCAACTCCCAAGGTTACCAACTTAAATTATCAACCCGAGGTTCGTACAAACTTAAGCGGTGTCAGAACTATATGTGCAACATGAAATATGTCCTTCTTCTATTTATGTGATGTAATGAAGTGAATTCCATGAAATCCAAGCCTAAAATAATTACATAAATGTAAACATTAACCTATTTGCAGAGTGTAAATGGTACATCAAAAGGAAGCCCAGATCTATGTAGTAGAACTAACAATGTCAAAAATGGAAGCCATAGCTTAATATGTATGAAAAAAAATGAAAAAAATATTCAATAGATGAATTCAAGATATATTTTTTCAATCAAAGTTCATAAGGTGCTTCGTAAAGTAATCATGAAAATCATCATTATGCTCTTCAAGTCATCAATATGTCCATTAACCATAACTGCATAGGTGAATTGCAAGGGATAAGAGGCAAGGTTTAAGAGGTTTTTGGTATTACTCAATCATTTTTTCCAAACCTAGAGGTCACTATTCAAGCCTAAGAGACAAAATCCAAGCTTTTGGAGCAAATCTAGTCAAGTTTACATGTGCTACAGGAGTGTTGCACGACTGCTACAAGAGTGAGATAACTTGTTGAATGCTCAAGTAAATGAAATGAAAAGGAGATGGAAATATATTTTTTATTAATTATCATGTCCTAGGACTCCATTACAACTGGAATCACTCCAAAATACCCCTATTAACACATGCTAAAACATAGGAGAAAATTACTACATCTAAAAAACGGAAATTCAAGAACTAGTGAACTAGTTAACCTACCAAATTCCTAACCTAATCAAGTGAAAATTATATGGGGTAATTTTTTTTATTAACTGGAATTTTTTTATGGCCCAATAAAAGTTGAATCAATGAAAATTAAGCTCATTAACATGTTCTAAAAAATAGCAGAAAATTACTACTATTTTGCTAAAAGGGACTTCTAGAAATTTTAGATTTGTGAACTAGTAGAACAATCCAAGTAGCTCAATGATGAATATGAATTTTCAAAGATGTTCCAAGGATGAATCATTCATGTGAATCTATAAACAGCCTATAAAATACTCAATACAATCATTTAATCAATATGACGCACAACTAAAGAAGCATGAATAATAAATGCAAAAATAAGAGATGAAAGTAAAAAGGTATTCAAAGGAAGTAAAGAAATTGTACAAGAGGGATCTAAGGATCTTGGGATGGCCAAACCCAAGGAAAAACAAAGTCATATGGAGTAAACCAAGATTTATATGTGAAAAATGGCACCAAAATTCATTGTTTGAATCAATCCAAGTATATCCCTGTTAGAAATGAAAGTGGAACTACTAAATAACAAGTTTTATCCACAACAAGACTAAGAAATACATGCCTCTAGAGGAAAGTTTGAATTGGTACTTATACAAATAGATGAAGAAGCATTCCCCTTGGAAGGAGGAAACTTTCCCCTCCAAAATCCCTAAGAAAGTGGATCTGGTTCCCAACACTAGGAATCTTCATTAAATGATAGGGAACCCATTCTTATATTTTCTCAATCGGTAGAGCTCCAGAATTTGTCAATAATTTCATGAATTTTTTTAATTTACTATCCAATATTGGTCGATCCTATAGTAGGGAGAAAGCCCCTATATTATCTCATTCAAAATTTACTCAATATTCTCTCAATATTCTACAAAAATAAATAATACTAGGCACATAATAAGCAAGGATAAACCAATTTCTTAAGGACCCATTAATATTATGAATTAACTCTATCATTTGAAAGTAGGGGGTCAAATACTTATCTTAAGGGTCTATAAATAATAAAATGGGCTTAATAAAATGGACAATTTTTCGGCCCATTGTCTCCCCCTACTAAAATTTTTGTTCATCCTTGAGTAACTTGGCCTTCTTTCTCTTCGCTGGCTTTGTCATGGTATCCTTTGGTATCTTCTTGATGTCTTAGGCAGTTGTAGACGTGGTTTATTCTGAATAGAACTCAACCATGGATGGTCTTGTTCTTGGAGGCCACTATGACCTTGATATTAGTTTTATGGGAAAACTTGTTGTTGTTGCCCCACATCGTCTAACTTCTTTGATTTTACAATCTGCATCGATTTGTGCATTCTGCCCCTCTCTTTTTTCAATTCAAATAAGAGGGGTATTCCAAATTTATCAAGAATAATCCTTTCCGCTTCCACACATTTATAATAGGAATCTAGGTCAGGTTGCGGTTCAAGCTCTTGGAGTTCATGGCTTCCAACTTATACCTCTCTTGATGTTGATGCCTCCTCCTGTAGCACTTTTTCTTCATCCTGTAGCAATTTTTCTAAATTTGTTACTTCCTATAGCAATTTCAGTATTCTAGTAGCAGTGGAGTCTAGTCTTGTAGCAAGGTTCTTTTTTCTTTTAGTTTCTTAGTTGTGGGTGATATATTGGTTGGCCTTGTCATGGATGTCATAGGTTGTTAACCCTTGGCTTTGATGGAGGTAACCTCCTCAACTTTCTCTTCCCCCAACCCCAATTATTTTCTTGTTGAAAGAGGTTGAAGGTGATGAAAACAAGTCTAGATGAAAACGTAACTAATGGTGATGAAAATAAAATTAGATTAAAACAAGGCTAGTGGGACATGAAAATGAGACTAGGTAGTGATTGAGTTTGGCGAAGAATTTAGTTTGTGGATGGTTTCCTTTATTGACCCCTGACACTTAGACACACAAAAGAGAAATTACATAGCACTCATGAAGCCCAAATAATTTAATTACATACCTTGCCTACTTGTGGAGATGCTTGATAGTGTTGATGTTTTGGATTGAAGACTTTTTTTCAGGTGTTGTTGGAGCCAAATACTGTGTTACAGGTGTTGCATGGTGCCATGATTCATCATTGATGCATGTTGTCAAATATTGCTTACTGATGTGTTGATCCTTTAATGGTTTTATGGTAGATGTGGACATGAGCAAGGCTATTTTTTAAGTGTCTTTTGTGAGGTTATCCGTTATCCTCCCTTGCTTCTTGCAATTTCTAGAGAAAAATGTTAGGATATTTCGACACATAGGAATGGTTAAGTATAACCTGGTCTAGTATAGAGTTAGGTAAAGTTTGTTTCTTTACTCTGTACATTTGTAACTTACAATCCGACGGTCATGATATGTAGTGATCTGACGGTTGATTCTCTCCTCGGTATTACCGACACTTGATTTGTGGCTTGACACCCGATTGGTACATGAATTCTAAGATAAGCTTAAGTAAATTTTCATTCTTTTATTAATAAATTTCCTGTAGTGGCCACGTTGGCATAGGCCGTGGACTGTTTCCCTCTTTGAGGGTTTTAACCAAGTCAAAATACTGGTGTATTGATCTGTGATCTATTTGTGAGTGGTGTCCTTTTGGTGTTCTATCTGAGGAACTTACCCTGTAAATTATTACATGGTGTCAGAGCTATTTGAGGTCCGCGTCCATTGTTGATCCAAATCTGAAGCCGGTAGAACTGCATGCGACTGTCGTCTCCTAGATCTATTGTTTCTGACTGCTTTCGGACCGAGAGGACTGCTCTGTTGTGTTGGGAGCATCCGTTCCAATGAGGAACCCCTTTCGTTTCACGCGAAATGGTTTCCAGTAGCCCTAGCTGCGTCAATTTTTAGATATGGAGGTATACAATGTTTATTTGTAGTTCACTGTTATTTTCTCTCTGTTTATTTTGGTTTCGATTTATTTAGCTCTTTTTATCACCGGATCTATACCTTTCATTTTTGCATATGCTCTTTGACCTACGACTCTGTGCGATCTGGACAAATCAGAAACAGAAAGGAAGGATTTTTCTCATACGTATGCTCTTTTCCCTGCACCTTAGTGTGATCTCGGAAAATCAAAAACATTCAGGAAAATATTTAGTTTCCGGGTAAAGCTAACTTTAAGCCGTAAGGCTTGTTTTTTTTGGCATGTCCGTGTTGGGTTTTGTGTTCTTGTTTTGTAGGGAGGAAAAGAGCTTTCTCAAGCAAGCACACAATCCGAACCATACGTGACTAAAAGAAAACAAAGCCCCCACCCCCCCTCTCTTTCTCTCTCTATCTTTTTGTATAGCTCACTTGGTTCAAAGCTAATTTAAAATAGTATAGGTCTTGGGTTCAAATCTCCTTTTTGTTGAAAAAGGAGCACTTTTTTCATTTCCGCACATTCCTGCACTTTGCCGGCGCCTTCATCAACATTTTTTAAAAGGGTCATAACTTCTTCATCCGGAAGTCGTTTTCAGAGTCGTTCTTTTTTTAACCAGCCTAATTTTTCGAGCTCTTTCCATTGGAACACTTAGTTTCAGCATATATAGCTTCAATTTCTATCAAAATGGAAAGTTCATGCCAAGTTATTCTTGACAGCACCAACTACTTCCAATGGTGGTCCTACATTGTGGATTTACTTAGAAGTAAAGGTCTTTACCGAATAGCCACAGGCCAAGAAACCAAGCCAAAAGATGAAGAGAAAGTAGCCAAATGGGAAAATAGGCAAGATCAAGCACGTGGGTTGATAGGGATGTCTATGTCTCTTGATCTTAGATTCCATATTGATGAACTTGATACTCCTGATAAGGCAATGGAGCAGCTTACTAATGTTTTTGGAATAAAAAATGAACTTAGAGCCCATCATCTTGAAAATGAGTTGCTTACTTTAAACCTCAATGACTTTTCTTGCATTGAAGATTTCTTGTCCAAGTTCAAGATCATTAGACTTCTCTTGGAAGGTGTTAAAGTTAAGAAATAAGATAGTGCCCTTACCTATTGCATTCTTAGTAAGTTGGAACCAGCCTACTCTGTGTTTGTTTCCACCTTCCATTCTACAAGAGAAGCCTTCATTTCTCAAGGAGCTGACTACAAGCCCCCTTCCATTGATGCTTTTTGTGATTCTTTAATAAGAGAACAAGAAAAACTCTTACACCTTGGTCTTCTTAATCTTGGAAACTCTTCCAAGAAAGCGTTAACCACCCAGCAACAACCAAACTCAAAGAATTCTAAGAAGTCATATCCTAAAAAGAATGGTCCTAAACCAAACAAGGGTCCTAAGCAATTTCAGCCTCAAAATGAAAAATCATTTCACCAGAATGATAAGGAAAATAAAAAAAAAGTCAAGAAGACTGATAGACATTGCAAATTTTGTAATCAAGATGGCCACTTAGAATCTAAATGCTTTAAGAAGATGGAAGCCTTGGAAGCCGCAATGAAGAAACATAACATCCATGTGGAGCATTCTTCTACTTCAACTTCAACTTCATCTTTAGGAATGGCACTTTCTACATGTCGTTGTCAATCATCTCAGTCTGGTTATGCATTAAATATATCTTCTTCTCCTCATTCTCATGAGTGGCTCGTTGATTCTGGATCCTCTTATCACATGACCAAAAACAAAGCCATGTTTTCTTCTTTAAATGATTGTAACACCAAAAATATATATGTTCGTGATGATAGATCTCTTAATGTTGTAGGGACTGGAACTGTTCATCTAGACAATGATCAATTTAATGATGTATTATGTGTTCCAACCTTATCCTGCAACCTTCTATTTGTATATCAAATAACTCATTCAGGTGAAGGTAAAATCGTTGAATTTTCACCTCACGATGTTGTAATCAAGGACCTAAAGGATCCTAGATAGATTTTAGCTACTGGCATTGTTGATGATTCTACAAGGTTGTATAAGTTTCACAACTTTGAGTCATCAAATATTCCCTCAGTATTTGTTGCTCATAATGATGAAGGGAGCAAAATTTCGCATGAGCGATTTGGTCACTTAAACTATCGCACTCTTTAGAATCTATGTAAAGAAAATATGGTGACAGGGCTTCCCATGGTATCTTGCAGAGATGGTGTTTGTTCCGGATGTGTACTTGGAAAACATCATCGGGATAGTTTTGAAAAACGTGCCTCTTGGCACGCCTCGCTCCCTCTACAGCTTGTGCATAGTGATTTATGTGGTCCACTTCCAGTTGTTTCGTTCTCTCGCTACAAGTATTTCTTAACTTTCATTGATGATTTCTCCAGACGCACTTGGGTATATTTCTTAAAACTCAAGAGTGAAGTATTTAACAAATTCTTGGCCTTTAAGGCCTTTGTTGAAAAACAATCTGGACATCAAATTCTAAAGCTAAGATCAGATAATGGCGGAGAATATGTTAAAAACGACTTCATCAACTTTTGCACTGAGCATGGAATCCAAATGCAACATAATATTCCATATACTCCACAACAAAATGGTGTAGCTGAAAGGAAGAATCGCACCTTAAAGGAAATGGCTAATTGTATGCTTCAATCTAAAGAACTTAATCTTAACTATTGGGCAAAAGCAATTAACTGTGCAAATTACAATACTAAATCGCACTCCTACTAAGGCTTTAAAGAATATCACTCCAGAAGAAGCATGGAGCTCTATTAAACCAGATGTGAGTCACTTTCGTGTTTTTGGAAGTGAAGCATGGGCCCATATTCCAGATGAAAAACGTAAAGCTTTAGAACCAAAGAGTGAAAATGTATCTTTGTTGGATATCCTAAAGATGTCAAAGCATATAGACTTATTCCATTTATGTCCAAAAATGTTATAATTAGAAGAGATGTAAAGTTTGATGAAAATAAATCGGCCTACGAGCCTAGTTCGGCGCATGTGCCACCTCTCTCTATCTCTTCTACCTTTGAACATATTTCTTCTTCAGATGATGAAAGTGAGGATGACAATCCTCCCCCACCTTCTCAGGAGCCTCCTTCAGCTCCTTCACTTCCAAAATGGGTCCAAGCTACTCGAGATGCAGCAAGTGATCTTGTCGGTGATCCTACAGATCAGCATTGTACCCGTTCCCAGTTTGAAAGAGCCTCTTCTTTACTGGCTCAAGTGTCAGCAAATTATGATCCTGACACCTTTGCATAAGCTTCAGGCCATCCAGATTGGGACGTAGCTATGAATGAAGAATATCATTCATTATTGGAAAACGATACATGGGATCTTGTTCCTCTACCAAAGGGACGAAAACTTGTTAGATGCAAATGGGTTTATAGAACCAAGTATGGACCAGATGGGAAAGTTGATAAACATAAAGCTCGACTTGTTGCCAAGGGATTTTCACAAGTTTAGGGCATTGATTATACTGAAACCTTCTCCCATGTTGCCAAAATGAACTCTGTCCGCCTTGTTCTTTCCCTTGCTGCCTCCTTTGAATGGGAAGTCCATCAGATGGATGTTAAATCCACCTTCTTGCATGGGGACTTGCATGAAGAAATATACATGGAAAAACCTATTGTGTTTATACAAACAGACTCCAGCGTTGTATGTCGGCTTAAGAAATCCCTTTATGGTCTCAAGCAAGCTCCTCGGGCTTTGTATGCCAAAATGGATAGCTTTCTTTTAGAATCTGGCTTTTCTAGGTGTGATTCTGACAATACTGTCTACACCAAGAAAGTGGGCAAGTCTCTTATCATTCTTGTTCTTTATGTTGATGATCTTATCCTCACTGGTATTGATCCCAACCTTATTAACCATGTGAAGTCCAACCTTAAAAAGAAGTTTGAAATGACAGACTTAGGACATTTACATTATTTTATCGGTCTTCAAGTCTTGCAATCCAAGGAAGGTATTTTCCTCTCTAAATCCAAGTATTCTTGTGATCTTCTACGCTTTTTTCAGATGGAAGATTGTAAGCCAGCTCCTTCTCCCTTTCAGTCTGGAGTCAAACTTTCAGTCACTTGTTCTTCCCCTGAAGTTGATGCTACCTTATACCGTCAACACGTATGAAAACTTTTGTTTCTAACCCATACTCGTCCTGACCTTTCATTTGTTGTTGGCATTGTTGCTTGGTTTATGAAAACCCCACGTGAAAGTCATTGGAAAGCAGCTAAACGAATACTTCGTTATGTTCGAGGTACAGTTCAATTTGGCATTCATTATAGTGCTGAAGCATCTCCTCTATTGGTTTCTCTCACTAATTCCGATTGGGCTAGTGACCCTGATGATCGGAAGTCTACTGCTGGTTATGTGTTCACTCTTGGTTCAGGACCTATTACATGGGTTTGCAAGAAACAAGCTGACATTTCTCTTTCTTCAGCAAAAGCAGAGTATCGTGGTGCTGTAGAAGCTAGTAAGGAAGCCTTGTGGCTTCGTCAGATCCTATCAGAGTTTGGCTTTCAGCAGCAGCATCCAACTACACTTTGGTGTGATAATCAAAGTACCATTACAGCTTTGCAAAGATCTAGTTAGCATCAGTGTAGCAAACACATTGAACTACACATGCACTTCATCAAAAAGCTCATTCATGACCATGTTCTTGAAGTGCAATATTGTTCAACAGATGATCAAGTTGCAGACATCTTTACAAAGGCTCTCACAGAGGCGACGTTTACTAAACTTTGATTTATGGTTGGAGTTCAGGAAGTTTTCACTAAGGGGGGATAGGCTCTAGTGCCTCCTTCCTTCTATTGTGTCATATTTTTAAATCCTTCATTCCTATCCCAAGTTGTTCTTAAGGGGGGATGTTAGGATATTCCGACACATAGGAATAGTTAAGTATAACCTGGTCTAGTATAGAGTTAGGTAAAGTGTGTTTCTTTACTATGTACATTTGTAACTTACAATCTGACGGTCATGATATGTAGTGATCCGACGGTTCATTCTCTCCTCGGGATTACTGACACTTGATCCGTGGCTTGACACCCGATTGGTCCATGAATTCTATTTAAAGCGCATGGAGGGTCATTTGTAGGTTAACCGTGCATGAGAGAAGCTTATGTAAATTTTCATTCTTTTATTAAGAAATTTCCTGTAGTGGCCACGTTGGCATAGGCTGTGGAGTGTTTCCCTCTTTGAGGGTTTTAACCACGTCAAAATACTGGTGTATTGATCTGTGATGTTTTTGTGAGCGGTGTCCTTTTGGTGTTCTGTCTGAGGAACTTACCCTATAAATTCTTACAAAAAAATATGAAATTTGTATGTTCTCTCCTAGATAAAACTCGATGATGTAGATATTTTTCTTTCATGCAGGTGCTCTTTGAATTAGCCACTACTTCGTTGCTATGTTGTCAACAATTTTGTATCTAACCCATACTCGTCCTGAGGAGGAAAATTGCAGGAACAAATAGAAAAGAGCCAAAAGTGATGAAGGAAAGAACAAAACTTATGAATAGAAGCATGACTATATATATATATATATATATATGTATATATGTATATATGTATATGTATATGTATATGTATATGTATATGTATATGTATATGTATATATGTGTATATGTGTATATATATGTATATGTATATGTATATATGTATATGATATATATATATATATGTTATATATATGTATGTGTATATGTATATGTATATGTATATATGTATATGTATATATAATATATATATGTATATCTATATACATATACATATACATATACATATACATATATGTGTGAAGTGTGTGTGTGTATATATATATATATATATATATATATATATATATAGACCCGTCGCTTTACCGTAAATATCACTATATGCAAAATTACTCCATAAGAAACTGCTCGGTGAAAAATAAAAATTAAATGACTGCCTGTAGTAGCAAAAGAAAGGAAAACTCTACCAGAGCTGAGAGCATATGGAAGAGGTATGGAGAGCCCACCAGTTAAACTTAGGGTAGTTATCCTAATGGGGAGCAATTGCAAAAGTCTACGACCAATCTCCATTAGATGAGATGTGTAAGTCCACGATCCAATCCATAAACTAAAGTAATAATTACTTCCTCATAAACTATGTCGAATGTATATTATTTGAGATGTGGAAATGAAAATTCTCTATCAATGGGCTACAGGTAGAACTTGGCTTCCATTTTCTCTTCAAAATTCTCATCATCCTTTGAAGAGCGATATTTTCATGTAACTTGCACGATCATCTCCAAAACATGAATTCAGAAATATGTGAGGCATGTATAGAATTTTTCACTAAATGCAATGCTAGGAAAATGAAATGCACTATCATCATGAACTAGATAGCAGCATTCCAACCCAAGGGTATGTTCTTTATGTTGTCATGTTGTCAAGATTTGGAATTTAGATTTTTTAGTTCCATTTATCGGGGTCATCTCCAAGATTAGAGATATATGTATTTTATAAGCTTATTTCATGGATTTGAAGATTATATTTGTGAGGTAAATTGACTAGATTGAAACCCTTTGCATTCTTTTATTTTCTTGGTCAATTTATTTGCATATTTAATTGATTCTTGCAAATATTTTGTATATTTTTAGTGCATGGCCTACTTTAATACAATTTACCATTTCTTTCTTCTGAAGCACAATCTTTTGTTTCATGTGCATTGCATAATTGTCATACTGTTGATACATACTGTGAGGTGCGGAGGAAGAAGCTTAATTTTGCATCACCACAGTTCCGCAATAGACATGTAGAATTGTACACATCGCACAAAACCAATGACTATATTTTATAGCTTACTCATTGACCATCCTAACTGTACTTACTAGTATTAATGAATGGATACTTTTTAATACAACTGAAAACTGAAGGGTAATATCATAAATTATTGTGAAAGGCTTGCACCTATGAAAATATAAGTTCTATGTGGAGGCTTTGATCATGTGGACATAAGTTTTGTGTGGAGGTATGAGGTAAGAACTATGACAATCAAAACCTGTGCACAATGAATGTATCTTCATAATGGTTATAATATCCACCTACCAGTAACTAGTAATGAGCTTTACATGGTTATACATTTTAACTGATCATTTATTATGTTGATGTTTAACACTAAAAATAGTTCCCTCATGGTCTTATTTAACTTTGAAAACATAAATAAAACTATATATTCAAATTATTAAAAATTGTAGTTGTACAACTTAAGTGAATCTAACTTTAAACTATATGTTATAATTATTTAAAACTTAATTACACGAAGTGATTGAATGGTTGTGTAGGAGTGCTGAGAAGACACGTCTCTCTGCACAATCAACTTCTCTACAAAACTACTACAAACAATATTTATAAAAATATCACAATTTCCAAAGGCATACCTCTCTTCAAAAATTTCATAGAATGTTTCATGTCAATTAAGCTATTGTTGAAGCTTGTGGAGGGAACTTTGTGCATAAAGAATTCTTTGTGAGGAGTGCTTTCATTATGAGAAAATATTTTTGCTTTCAACCTAAAAAAAAGTTCTCACACTATCCACAACCTTTAATAAATTAAATAACTATAGCAATAGAGGTAGGGACTACGTAGCATAGCCACTATTAGCCTTGTTATTTTTAATGTAGTTTGATTTTTTTTTTCAAAAAAAGTGGTTGCAACTTCCCCACACATATGAAACATACTGGAAGCAACATCAATTAGAAACTCATATTTCATGTATGATTGATAAGTCTAAAGGCCACAAGAAACAGGAACCGAGAATTGACAATCTCACTATATTTTCATTTGAATTCATAATATAATGTTGTTTAATGCTAATGTGGCATCATCTCCCCTATACCCATATAATAAGAGGTATAACACTCTCAACCCAATTATTAACTCTTAGCAACAACTTTTAAGATGACAAATAATTATTAATTATTAGAGGCAAATGACCAATTATTCTTTAGGATGTTGTAATCTATATATTCACATAAATTCTCTAAATATCTTGTGTTGTTTTACAATATTTAAAATTTAACTATATAACTTTAAAAATTATGGTTGGAAAAAATCAATTTCTAATTATGGATTTGTCATGTTGTACTAAATATGGGGAAACTTCTTCACATGATTATGTTTCATTGAAAAAATAATGTCCAAACATAAACTTAAATAATTTTGTTACTATTATTTTTAATATAGTTTGATTTGTGCTTGAATTTTCAAAATAAATGGTTAATCAAGAGCTAAAAACTTCTCGATATATATGCAACATCCTGAAAGCCACATCTATTAAAAACTCATAGTTCATCCTATGACCCCTAACGACCACCAGAGAAGAGAATCGAGAATTGTCAAGCTCCCCATATCTTTTTTTGAATTTTAGTTATAATATTATTTAATTCCAATGTGGCAACATCTCCCTTGGTCCTATATATTGAGGGGTACAACACCTCTCAACCTAATTATTCATTATTAGGTGCAAATTTTAAGATGACAAATAAGTATTAATTATTATACACAAACGATTTTTTTTTTTTTTATAAGAACGGTTATAAGATTTCATTAAGTGCTTGGCTAATGGCCACATAATCGGTTACAAAGGGAGGAGCAATTTTCAGCATGCCTTTCTACCAAATGGGAATTGGCTCTTGCTCTTATCAGCTTCCTCTTTTTACAATTATTGAAGTGCACTTTTGCTGCTAATTGTCCAAGCTGAAAGATACAAACGAACTGTTGTAAAGGAAAGCAGTAAAACATGGCTCTTTACGGGATAGGCGCCCACATGATTTCCTTATTTTTAAGAATAGTTCTAGCCTCTAAGTCAACGACCCTGTTTTCATGAATGTCTGCTGCTTTATTATGTGTCCTCAGTACATGAAAATAATTCAATTGTAGAGACTTTGACATGCTTTTAATCCTTGTAATTAACCTTGCTAGTTGTAGATCTGCTGGGTTGGAGTTGGTCGCCACTGCTTTTACGATTACTTGGGAGTCTCCAAAGACATTTGCTTCTTGAATTCCCAGTTCTTTGGGCAAGTTTACTCCTTGTAAGAGGGCCAATGCCTGAGCTTGTATGCTAGATGTATGGCATAGGCCCCAGGCGAAATTGTGTGGGGATATGATGTCTGGCATATTAATGTGTCCTCCAACACTGGCCTTCCCTGGATTCCCTTTTGTTACCCCATCAAAGAATAGGGAGGGAATTGGTTGAATGGATAGCAAATCCTGAAAATCTTACTCATTTTTCCTAATTTGCCAATCTTCGAGAGTTGGAGGAGAGATTCTTGGCTTATGAAATTTAAACTTAAGGACATCCCCTAGATCTCTGTCTTGTTTGCTGACATTTGAGTCATCTCCTATGTCTTCCAGCCACTGCTTAGTTGGCATTTCACTATGTTGGCTACTATTATGTGGTCCTAATCTTTGCTCCAAAATATCCTCCTATTCCTTTCCAACCATACCTACCAGCTGATGAATTTTGGTAGTGCATTCCAAGCTATCCTAATCGATTTTTTTTTTGTTGTGTGCCTAGATATTTGGCCATCCAACCCGCAAACAAATCCTAAATAGATGTAGGAAAAATGAAATCATAATTCCAAGGGTCTAGCAGCTCCTACCAAATACAGATTGTAAAGTTGCACTGAATCATGAGATGAAGGTTAGTTTATGAGTTTGCCTTGCAAAGAATGCATATGGAAGGTTGATTGAATCCTCTTTTCTAGAGTCTGTCCTTAGTGAGAATTTTTTGGGGACAGAGGATCCAACATAAATGATCTATTTTAGAAATAGAGGGGAAATTCCATATGCCTACCCAAGGGGCAGGGTTGGGAGGCACGTGAGGGAACTCAAGACACTTGGTGTATCCCTGTGTGATAGTATATCTTGCCCGATTTTTCCCCAACCCCTCACATCCTTCCTGTGTGCGTGGATAGGGGCCAGCCCGTGAAGAAGAGATCTGAATGCTGCCCACTCAGGGTGCAAGGCATTGGGCAAATGGAGTTGTTTCCAACCCACCCAGGTGTCCTCTGTCCACAGTGACATGTCCCATAGGGTGTGGACGTTTTCCGTAGCAAGTCAATTGTTTAACTCTGCAAAATCTCCCAATTCTTCCAATGGTGGTCGATCCAGTATTCTGTCACTCCATAACTAAATCTGCTTGCCATTTCTAGGAGTCGAATGTGAGTAGTTTTTTATCATTGGAGCAATTATGTTAATGAAAGTGCTGAAGTGAGTTCTGAATGTGTTTTTAGGCTGATCCAAACATCTGAGCCTCATTCCTCTAAAGTATTTCCTCCATAATGCAATCTGAGCCCAATTTGGATTCGAAGCAATGGTTTTCCATATTAATTTGGCTCCCATAGCTAGCTTTTGAGCTTTGAGATCTTTAAAATTCAATCCCCCTTTGAAAATTGGTTTTGTGATTGTTTCCCAATTGATTAGGGAAAATCTCTTATCATTTTTTTTGCCACCTTTCCAGAAGAAATGCCTAATTAATTTCTCCATCTTTTTTATGATTCCCACAGGAGCAAGGAGGACAGAGAATTTGAATATCACAAGACTACTGAGAACTGCCTTGATGAGCACTGCTTCGCCGGTGATGTTGAGCCAAGAGGATCCCCAGGCTTGCATCTTTGCTTTGAATTTGTCTAGCTGAGGAGACCAGTCTTTTCTTGATGCCCTCTTGTTGAAGATTAGCAGACCGAGATATTTGAATGAGGACCAAGAAGTGGAGGCTGTAAATCCAAGGCATCTAGCTATGGAGTTTGTTGTAGAAGCAGGGATGTTCCAACAGTATATTTTACACTTACCCTTGTTTAACATGCTTCCTGAGATCTTATAGAAGTCTTCAAGGACATCTTTGAATTTAATATCTGAGTGTGGTGTAGTAGCTCCCAGCAGTAGGGTATCATCCGCAAAGATGGCATGATTATTGCATTTCACCCCTCTAGCAATGCATAGTCCAGCAATGTCTTATTCTTGCTTCTTTTTATTCAAATAGAAACTAAGGGCAGAGGCCTGAATGATGAATAGGAGAGGTGAGAGAGGACACCCCTACCTCAGCCCTCTAGAGGCTTTGAAAAAATCAGCGTCCCTTCCATTCACCAGGGGCAATCCAAGGATCCCATATGCAAGCTTTTATCCACTTTATGAGGCTTTGATCGAATCCCAATTTATACATTACATCAAACAAAAATCTATCTCTAACAATGTCAAAGGCATTAGCTGGATCTAATTTAATAACCATAACTTTTTCCTTTCGGAGTTGGCTGGAATGGATTGCCTCTTGTACCAGCACGAAGTTGTCCACCAGCTGCCTGCCTTGGATGAATCCCCCTTGATTATCCAGAATGATTTTAGGGGGAAATCTTTTCAAGTTGTTTGCTATCACTTTGGTGATCACTTTGTACCCAATATTACATAATGAAATTGGACGAAATTTATTGAAGGAGTTTGCCCCTTTTTCTTTAGGGATGAGGGTGAGAAATTCTAAATTTGTGCAACCTCATATCTTCTGGCAGTCCTAGGATTTCTGAATCATTTTGAGGAATTTCTTCTCAATTATCTGCCAACAGGTTTGTAAGAATCTCGGTGTGAAACTGTCCGGTCTCGGGGCTTTATCCGGATCCATGGCAAAGAGGGCCTCATTGATTTCCTTGTGCGTGATTTTGCTTTCTAGGACCTGGTTCATCTTGGAAGTGATGAGGTTAAGGACAGTGTCCAACAGGCTTTCATTTTGCTCAGCTCCTATTTCTTCCCTGTACAGCTTCTCAAAATGATCTGAAGCTACCATTTTTATGCTTGCAAAGTCCTTCAGAACATTGTTATCTTCTTTTATTTCAATGATGGGGTTTCATCCTTTCCTACCTTAATCTTGTATGAAAGAAAGAGGAGTTTCTATCACCAAATTTGAGCCAAAGACTTCTAGACTTGAGCCTCTAGTACACCTCTTCTGCCAAGCATGCCTTATGGAAGTTGTGTTAAAGCTTGGCCTCCTTTCCCAAATGCTCTTTTGTGATTTCAGTTGTTTCAAGATGGAGATGCTAGTTTTCTAGATCTATTTGAGATTTTTTCCTTTCCCCAGCAGGGTTGGGTGGGGTCTTGGCCCAATTTTTTAACATGACTTTAACTCTTCTAAGTTTTTCCTCCCATACAAAGAAGGAAAAACCCTTAACTAGGTCTTTCCAGCAGTCTCTGACCTTCTCCATAAAGTCTGCCTCTTTGATCCAGAGAGAGCTGAACCTGAATGGAATAGGCCCCAGGTCCTTGGGGATCAGCATTTCCAGGCTAATAGGCTTGTGATATGATATGTTGTTGTGGAGGATGTGCAATTAGGCTTCTAATCCTAGAAGCAAGAAGGAACTTTGCACTAGAAATATGTCCAGTCTTGCAGCTGTGTATCCCAGGTCAACCCTCTTGTTTGACCATGTGTACTTACTGGCGGTCGGCTTAATATCTATCAGATCCTAATCTTGCATGAGATCTTCTACTAGTTCTCTTGCCAGATCTCTGACAATAATGCCTCGTCTTTTTTCTTATGAAAGGAGGGTGAGATTGAAGTCTCCAGCTATGATAATGTTTTCCAAATTTTCCGGATCTGCCAAGTTTTTGATGGAGTCCCACCATATTTTCTTTTGACATGCATTGTTAGGAGCATATACATTGACTAGACTAATAGTTTCCTTAGATTCTAAATGCTGCAATTTTAAAAAAATCCAATGAGTGTTCAGGGACTCACAGATAAGGGAGAACTTATTTGGATTCCAAAGCGACCCAAGTCCTCCTGATGCTCCACAGGGAGAGGTTGCATGTGCTCCATCTTTTTTAAAAACTTTCTGCTTACTTGGAGGAAGGCTAAATCCTCCAGTTTAGTCTCTTGGATGAGAAGAACGTCTCGGGCTTCCAGTCTTATTAGACTATTCAGTGCTTCTTCTTTGGCTTTGGAGCCCATTCCCCTACAATTCCAAGAGACTATCTTCATCATTTACTTTTACTGTGGTGAGCTCCTCTGGAGCTCTGGGTTTGGATCCTCTTCGTCTTCAGGGTTTTTGCTAGGAGTTTCTCTAGTGTTGGCTGGCTACCCTAGAGCTTGTCTTTGTATTTTTCTTGCTCCCTTTTTTCCTTTGTTGAAATTCGACCTCTTGTAGATCTTCTGGGGGTAGACTGTGAATCCCCTATTCCCCTTCTTCGTCTGATTCCTCAGACTCTTTGGTTTCCTCCTCCTCTTTTGACATCTTCCATTTGGATCTCTCTAGTTCGCTTTTGGATTTAGGCAGAGAGACTTCTTTTGTAGTTTATGTCTCGTGGGTATTCATGATTTTAGATCCGAGGATCTCAAATTTATTCCCTTGGCTCTCCATGGGTGGATGCTGAGCAGGGCCCGTTTGGGGGGCTCTGGTGTTAATATTTGCAGTCTTCCTGAAAGAATTTTTGGGTCTTTTTGCTTGATTCCATCCTTCTTCCTTCCCATTTTTCTCTACCCCTTTGGATGGGCAATCTCTAGCGAAGTGTCCATAGACTTGACGCTTCCGGCATTTGAACAGCAGCTGTTCATAGTCCATCTTCTATACATGCATCCAAGGAACTAGCCTTATTTTGATGTCTTCTGGTAGTCCGACCTCCATATCTACCTCCACACAAATTCTAACGCAGTCATACTGATCCTTGTTGTTGGCCTTGTCTTTGAATTTCCCAAGAGTGTTTCCGATGTGTTTCAGGGAATCCCAGTTCGAACAGTGAACTGGGAGATTGGGGATCCTTACGCCTACTGGGACCGTAGAAGGCACATCCACTGCCAGATCGAAGTATGGCATCCATTTATTCAAATATATTCCTTGAGGCCCCATGAAGTAGGGGCCATTTCTGAAAATTAGATCCTTGTCCTCTTTTTCTGACAATTCGAATAGGAAGTATCCTCTTCAGAGGAAGTAAGATGTTACCTTGTTCTTGATCAGAGAAGCCCAATTTCTAGCAACGCAGTTCTCTGTTCATTTCGAGCAGGGCCAGAGACCTATAAACTGACCAACCAGAGCACGATATGCTAGAGATAAAGCTACTTGAATCAGACCTTCAGGAGGAAGAGCGATCTCGGGGATGTCTTCTAGCCTTTTCACGAACTTGGTGGCTTCCATAGCTTTCTTCTTGGGTAGGGAGGCCAGCAAGGATATGAAGGCCTCAGCAGCAGAAGGCGGAGAAAGGGAGGAAGGCCCCTGGGGGGATCCGGCTCCTCCATAGGGAGTAGTAGGTCAAACCCTAGCCGACCGCAGCCAGAAACTAGGGCCTTCGGTGGACAAACCCTAGCTGACCGCAGCTAGAGGCTAGAGCCCTTAGCGGACCCGCCAGCAAGGATCAGAGAAATGAAAGAGTGGGTGCATGCACAATCTTCTAGATCCACCAGGTGCAGATATCACAAGTTGCAGGGCCTAGTGAGCTCGCACAGCAGCTCATAGCTTCAAGTTCCATAAATGAGAAATTATTACTTAAGACATTGTAATCTATATATTCAAAAAAGGGGGATGGAGGGCTCGAGGGTGTGCACGTTCGAAACCCTAACTGAGAAAGCTTAGGTTCTTACAACATCTACTGCAAACATTGTTTTACCACAACCCCTCCCCTACTGTGACAGTATCCTCACCATCACAGTCAGCAGGTAAACCTCTTCCTTTTTGTTGTCTCCAGGATCCACTGCTCATCTCTCACTTTCTCCAGTTTGACTGTAGAATCTCTGATATGGACTAAGACATGGTCGACTACATGGTAGATCATAACCCCTATGAGTCTATCTAGACAAGCCCTAGCAATTCGATGGAGGTGTCAGCTTTTAGGTCTCTTGGAACAACCCATCCGTTACAACCTCATTTACCTATCTCCCGTTCTCATCCCAGCCCATCCGCTCACACTATACTATTCACCGATCTTTATATAGGATTTCCAAGTCTTGAATACCCTCCCCTCTTTGGATACACTCCATCTCCTTGCTACCTGCATACCTTTGTCCACTACTTTTGATTCTATGCTGCCAAAATTTCCCCATCTTACACCATCCTTTGCTATCTCTAATAAGGCAAGGTTGGTCTGTGTAGATGATTCTTTTCCACTCTCGTCTGATCCTCTGCATATCCTGCATTCCTTGGCTATACTTGGACTCTCTACCTCATCTTCCGGTTGTTTTTAAATTCCTGCAGTGAACCCTTGCATTGACATTTCATAATCTAAGCAACACACTCCTCGCACTCGAAATTCTCTCCAAGACCACCCAACTGCTCCACGTTTTGGCAAAGATAAGAAGTTGAAGTGTGTAAAAGCCTCCTTAAATAATCTAGAACTCTGTTTTGGTGAAGGAGTGCAAATGGGGGAGGTGGTGGACACTGCCAATAAGGTCTTGGTTGGAAGATTTAGAGGGAGAGGTTACTCTCACGCTCATTTATGTCTATGGGTTATGGAAATATGGGGGCACATTCTCATGGAACTCCCGAATGTAACTAATTTGGCTTGGGGTTGGTTTATACTAAGCTTTTTAAGGGAGGATTACACCACTTGGGTGCTTTCGTGTTATTGGAACATTGAGATGACCCTTGCACTTCTCAAGCATTGGAGCCCTCTATTCCACCCTGAGCATGAATAGTTGGGTGCAGGTCCACTTTGGGTCAACCTACGTGGCTCCCCCTTCATTTTTGGCTAGAGGATATTTTTTCACACATTGGAAATGCACTTGGTATATTCCTTGACTATGACAAGTCTTATCAAACATCTCGCAACAAATCCATTGCTCGTATACCAGTGTATTTGGATACTAGAGAGGGGCTAGAAGAACATATTACACTGTATTGGTGAATATTCACTTACATCCCCCTCCTAATATATGAAGGTATGCCTTTCAGGTGCAGAAGGTGTTACAAGGTGGGTCACATTTACGAAGAATTCCCATTGGTTACCTCCGCTACTTCTCCCATCAAAGATTTGGTTGTAGCAGCTTAGGATGCACCTCCATCTGCTGAAGGTCTAACTTCTCGATCACCGGGAAAGAAATCCACATACTGTAGGATGACTCATATGCTAGACTTGTCGTCTCCTAGGCCAGCCTCCCCATGTATGACGAGATCCCGGGCTACTGCAACGACAACTCACTCATCGAGTTGTTCTTCTCCCTTTTTCTCTTCCTCTTATTTTATTTCATTTGTTTCTATAGAGCACCTACATGTTGCATATGCATACATCCTCAACATTTCATCAACCCCCTTATCATGCCCTCTAGATGTCCACACTCAATCTATCTCCACCACTCCACCCTCTATCCGAGGCTTAGATACTCTTCCTTCTCTGGAGCTCTCAGCCACCTCTAATCGCTCACAATCTTACAACCTCCACTCCCAAGTATCTCACCCCCCTATACATGCTCAGATCAGGTTGATCTCTCCTCCCAAATCTACCAAGATTTTCATGGGTAGGCACTTCTATATCTCCAAGGCAATCATACATGCAAGGGTGGATATGGCTATTGGCTAAAAAAGCACACTCGAGAGGGTACTTAGAGCATCAAACACCCTCGCCCATTTTTAATCAGGAAATGGATCTCTTTCAACTTTATGGGTTTAGCTAGCCCTGCTAAAAAGCTAGCCCTTAGAATATTATCAAACTCTGAGCCCATTGACATTATATATATGCAAGAAACCATGGAAAAGGCTGATCGAATTATCCCTATTCTACAAGCTCTGAAGCCGGTTTGGATATTCCATGCACATGATGTCATTAAAAGATCTAGAGGCATTGCATTAGGTATCAACCCTCTCTCTATTAATATTATTTCAACCTAGGGGGAACATGGTTTATTGGCATGGATATCGACTCCTTAGAACTAGGGATGAATTTCATAATCATAAATATATATGTTCCTTGTGTCAACATAGTTAATTTTTGGACACATCTAATCAATTTATCCCAGGTCAATTCAGACAACCTCATCCTTGGAGGGGACTTGAACTTTTCTATCGGATTTGGGTAATCTTGGGGAAGAAATGCACAACTAGATCCATTATCAGTCACCATGGACCTACTTCTGAAGCAATACCAACTGATTTACATTCCAGTGAATAAGTTATAACCAACTTGGTGCAACAGATGAATGGGATATGCTACCCTTGCTAGGCGATTGAATCGATTTCTTATCAAGCAACAACTGGTTTGAGCATTAACAAACTATCGATAGTGGGTCGAATCAGGTGGAACCTCTCATCACTCTCCTATCTGTCTAGAATTGTTTGGCCCCTTTTAAATTTAACTTCACTTGTCTGATGCACCCTGATTACATAAAATTTTCACTCATTACTAGCATGCACACCCACCTTCACAGGGGAGATCCATTTCTGAAGTCTTCCATCAAAACCTTCTCGAGGTCAAGATTTTATCTATCAAATGGGTGAACGATAAATGAGATCAACATGATCAGACCCTCAAGAACATAAAAGAGAAGTTGGTCGATCTACTGGATGACAAAGGCATATAATTCACATCTCAAGAAGCTTAATCCTACCTCACTAATGTAGAGACCCAAAGATCTAAGATTCTCAAAAATCATGAGGAAACTTGGAAACATAGGAGTCGGGCTATATGGTTAAAGGTCAGAGATGACAATACAAATTTCTTTCATAATTATGTGAAGGGAAGAAGGGTGAGCAGCACTATTTGGAAAATACCACTAAGGATGGAAAATTTGTCTCCTCTTTTCATCATCTGACCCATCTTGGAAATTCACACTTCCAAGAGTTGTTCAAGGCCCCCTTGGGTGCATCTATTGCACAAATTGTTCAAATAGCTATGATTTTCCCTCGCTATGCCAACCAAGAGGATTATGAACATATTATCAAACCAGTCGCCATGGGGGAACTTGAGAGCACACTTAAATGGTTGGTATATTGAATTTTATGTTTCCTTTTTTGACACCATTGGATAGGATCTCCTCAATGTTGTGGGGGAATGCAGACTTACTGGTCGAATGTATGAGGCAATCAACTCCATTTTCATTTCACTAATCCCCAAAGTGGACTCCCCCAACACTTTCAATGAATTCAAACCTATCTCCCTCTTCAAATTCCTCTACAATATCATTGCTAATATTATCACCAATTGTCTTAAGCTCATACTATATAATCACATCTTTCCTGATCAATTTTCATTCCTCTATAATCCTCAAATCCATGAAGCTATTGGTACTACATAGGAGGCCCTCCACTCCATTAAGATCAAGCAGATTAAAGGGGTCATCCTTAAGAATGATCTATCCAAGGATTTTGATTGGGTCAGCTAGCTATACATAAGAATGCTTTCTTGCTCATTTAGATTTCATGTTTTCCTTCATTAATTGCATCATGTGTTGCATTACTACAAAATCATTCAGTGTTCTCATCAATGGCTCAACCACCAACTTCTTTCATGCTGAGCGTGGAATTAGACTTATAAATTAACACCAATTCTACCATATAGATTAATATAATGATTGCATAACCATATTTAAATTTAATTAAGAAGTGAATAAAAAATTAAATTTTCAATATAACAAGATTTTTAATCATGAATACTTACCATGGACATTATTAAGGGTTTTTTAGAACACCATGGGCCAATACTCAGAAGAGAAAGATAAAGAGAGGGAGGGATTAAGGGAGAGGAGAGAACAAAATCATAATAGCATGGGCTAATATCATTGTTTACCAATATCGTGGGCCATCTATGCCTTTGATTATTATGTTACGGATCTAGGATTTCAATTATTCTGTTAAAATACCATGGGTTAATACCATGACTTATCAATACAACATGGCCAAAAACCATAACTTATTTCAAAATAAAAATATTTTACAAATACTTTATCTTAATTTAATTTTATAACATTCTTGAATTAAATTTAAAAAAAATGCTTATAATTACTTTTGAGGTATATCTAAACCCTCCATCCTCACGAGTACTAAAAATATTCCCATAGAGATTAAATCAAGGATATACGCATTATAACCAAGGATCCAAGAAAAGAGAGAAAACAAAGTGACTAACAATGATAGAGGAAACTTAGTGCATGATTCTTATTGTATTTTATTATTGACTAACAAAGTGACTAACAAAGATTTTTATTACTATATTTTTGTTGAATGATTGATCCAAAATATAAGTTTATTATTTTACAACCAATTATATATATTTTTAATTTGGATACTTTATTAAATACAATAAAATGTGATCATATTCAATAGAGAGAGTGAGATAGAGGGGGAATAGAGTGGGGGAGAGAGACATAGAGGAGGGAGAGAAATGAGAGAGAGGGAGGAAGAGAGAGAGGAGGGGGGAGTGAGGAGGGGAGAGGGAGAGAAGGAAAAGGATTTGGAGGGGGAAAGAAAGGGATGTAAGAACAAAGACATTGATATATAGTACTGAAGAGAGAGAGAGGGAGTGATAAGCAAGAGATGAATATGGAATCAAGGAGAGAGGATGCGAGGGAAGGGAGTGAAAATGAGAGGATAGAGATAGGGAAAGAAGGGGAAGAGAGATATAGGGAGACATTCATATGGAGGGCGGAGAGAGGTGAAGAGTGAGAGGGGGAGAATGAGAATGGGAGAGACAAGGAAATAATGAGAGAGTTGGAGGGTGGAGAGAGAGAGTATGTGTGATGGGGGGAAGATAGAGGGAGGTGGGAGAGAGAGGAAGGAAGAGAGAGGGGACTTGAGATAGAAAGGGGAGAGTGGGTGAGAGAGAGAGATGGAGTTGGAAGGGGGAAAGAGAGTGAGGGAAGAACAAATAAATTGAGAGATCAAGCTAGAGAGAGAGGGATTGACAAGGGAGAGATGAAGTTGGAATGGGGGAGAGTGGAGATGAGGGGAGGGAGAGAAAAGGACAGGATAGAGATAGGGAAAGAAGGGGAAGAGAAATATAGGTACACATTAATATATAGGGAGGATAGAGGGGAAGAGTGATAATGAAGGAAGAAAGGGAGATAGTGACATAGTTGGAGGGTGGCGAGCGAGTGTGTGTGTGAAGGAGGAGAGAGATAGGGGGAGGTGGGAGAGAAAGGGGGAAAGGGGAAGGAAGAGAGAGAGGAGAGAGGGGGGGGAAGAGATAGATGGAGTTGGAAGGGGAAGAAGGACATAGAAAGAGAAAGGTGGAGAGGGAGAGGGAGTGACAAGGGAGATATGGAGAGACGATAAGAGGGAGAGGAGAGAAATGGGGGGGCAGGGCCAAGTGAGAGAGAGAGAGGGATACTAGGGGAAGAGGGATAGAGAGGAGGGGAAGAGAGAGAGGAATAGGAACAGGGATGGAGAGAGATTCAAAGGAAAGAGTCAAAGAGAGGGAGGAAGGAAGAGAGATATATATGGAGAGAAAGAAAGAGAGAGAGGGAGAGAGGAATAGGGAGGAAGAGAGAGAGGGAGAGGCAGAGAGAGAGGGGGAGAGAGATAGATATATAGATATAGAGAGAGTGTGTGTATGTTTGTGGGATTCATTAGAGATATACAGGGACGGGGTACATAGAGAGAGTGAAAGGAAAGAGATATAGATGGAGAGGAAAAGGGATATATATATATATATATATATACAGAGAGAGAGAGAGAGAGAGAGAGAGAGAGAGAGAGAGAGAAGTATACGGGCTAATATAGAGAGATCAATAATAACGGGGAAAGAGGGATGAAAAGAGAGACAAATAAAGGGAGGGAGGAATATATAGACACACACACACACACACACACAGAGTGAGTGACATGTGTTTAGGGGGATGAGATAGAGAGACAATTGAGGTGAGATGGAGGGAGGTATAGATATAGATGGTAGGGGGAAGAGGGAAGAAGAGAAATATAGATAAAGGTAAGGAGAGGTGGAGAGAGAGATAGATGGGGGGGAGATGGAGGGGGATAGAGAGAAGGAGATATGCACAGAATGGAAGGTGGAGAGAGAGGGAAGAAGAAGGAGGCATGAAGAGACAAATATAGACATAGAAGTTACATCTATAAAGTCATGAATATTTTGGTTTTCCACTAAAATAGATGTTTTAATTTTAGTGTAGTTGTTGATTTCTAATCCTATTTGATTACTTGAAATAGATTCATTGATTTCATTGTAGATGTCGATTTCTAATCGTACTTAATACCTTACACTAGATGCATTTATTTCAGCTTAGATGTTGATATCTACTACTATTTGATTGCTAGCACTAGATGCATCGGTTTCAATGTAGATATTGATTTCTAATCATATTTTATCACTTTCAATAGATGCATTAATTTTAGTGTAGATGTCAATTTCGAATCCTATTTAATCCCTTATACTAGATGCATTAATTTCAGTGTAGACGTTGATTTCTACTCCTATTTCATTGCTTGCACTAGATGCATTGGTTTTAATGTAGATATTGACTTATGATCCTATACAATCTCTTGCACTAGATGCATTGATTTTAGTGTAGATTTCAATTTCTAATCCCATTTAATACCTTACACTAGATTCAGTGATTTCAGTGTAGATGTTGATTTCTACTCCTATTTGATTGCTTGCACTAGATGCATTTACTTTTGTCTAGATGTTGATTTCTAATCATATTTGATTGTTTTCACTAAATGCATTGATTTTAGTGTATATGTTAATTTCTAATCCTATTTGATTGTTTGCACCAAATGAATTGATCTTAGCATGGGTGTTGATTTCTGATTTAATGAAACTAGATGTATGATGTATGTTAATTTCAAAAAAAATAGATTAATAGTGTGCATTGGTTTCAGCGTAAGCACATCTCTTCCCCCTCCATATATATCTCCATCTCTCATTGTCTCTCCTTCTTTATCTTTGTATCTCACCCACCAAACATACTCTTTCTCTCTCCCCATAACTATCTCTCTCTCTCTCTCTCTCCCCCCGTCCTTTTTCCACTCCCCCTCTCTCTATTCCCCTTCTCTCTCTCTAACAATTCTCTCTCCATATATGTATCTCTTCCTCTTCCATGTATTTACCTCTCTCTTCTTCCCTCCTTCCCCCAATCCATCTATATCTTTGTCTCACACCCAAAACATACGAACACTCTCTTAGTTTTCACACATAGACATTATTCACGATGTTAATTGAATTCTTTCTTACAGTAATTTAACCATAAATACAATACTTGAATTTTCATCCTAAATAAAATGTTCACTTACCTGAAATGTCTTCTTCTTAAAACTGTAAATTTTTGTAATTGGCTACATTCTTATTATTCCCATTTTCCATCATTCAACATTGTTAATCACTTTGCATTCAAACACGGTAGTAAAAAATAACTAATAGGTGTGACTATAAGAATAGTAGAAGAAAATAATTTCATATTGATCACAGTGAAGATGTTTTCAATTCATTATATTCTTATTCTTTACATTTTCTATCATTCAACATTGTTACATTGTCACTTTGCACTTAAAATTTGTATTTCATCATTTTTCATCATTCAAATTACTCACAACCTCTCTCATCTTGACAAACTGAGGTAACTAGGCAAAGCTAAAGTTTAATTGGTTAAATTAATATTATACATATTTATCATATTTAAAATGATCAAACTAATTGTATGTTCAACAAATTGTGTATGACTGCACACGACTAAAACCAGCCTAGATAAACATTAAGCTTGGATGTTTCAAGTGATGAGAGGGATGAAATCTCTCAAGGTGCGAACCTTTCATAAGTTTTTTCACTCAAAAAATAGGTTTGCACCTCAAGATATTTTATCCCTCTCAGCGCTCAATAGGTCTGGGGTTAAGAAATACCCTTGCACTACAGCATATTTTAAGAAGTTGTTTTTTGAGTATTATCACACGCTGCTTGAAGTTGCTAATGATCATATAACAAGTTATTAGAGAGGTGAATAATGACCATGAAGTGGTTCTATGATATGACTAGTCGCATATCTCCTTCTCACATCTCTCCTCCAATATATCTATCAAATCTATGGGAAGTTCTTCTCCCCATTCTAGCGATGTTCCTCAAACAAATTTACATTGATATGCAGGGAGGAGGAAAAAATATCTTGGTAAAAATGTCTAAATATGATTGGAAATCCATTTTCTAATAACCAATTACTCTTTATGCCTTCAAATAAAAATATCAAGGACCTTCGAGGTTGATCTATGCTTCTCAACACCATAAGAAAAACGATTTCAGTGTTAAATGTTTGAAATGGCCCGAAAGTTCGACTATCAGTAGATATGGTGTATAAATCCATGCATGATATACCTTTTTCCATCCTTTAGCTAAGTCGACGAAGTTGGCAGGCCAAAGATTAGATCTGTTATTAAATACTATTATAAGACATTAAAATAGTAAAGAGATGGCTATCTTATGGTCCTTGAAGAAGCGATACTAAAGAATATCATAAACTTGAATCACCAACATGGAGTACCAACTTTGTTATATGTTGGGTGTTAATGAGTGCTCTTCTTCATTTGGCATATAATACTCTTAACAACATCGGTATCACTTGAAACCAGAGTCTCCATACGCATGTCTATAATTTGAAACTCCATCGCCTCAAATGCTCGGCATCTTGGTTGAAATGTTCACAATTCAATCTAGAGTCACGAGACATGAATTATCAAGTCAGAATCATTCATCGATTATTTTGGTAGTGATAGGGAAACCTTGAAAAATCCAAGACAACCAAAATTAGATACACATTATCAATGCCTTCATTTACGCCTTTTACCTTTTCATTTACTCCGGTAGTTCGTGCATAGAATTCTGGTCTGAATGCGATCGTAATGCGACTTGGGGAAAGATTCTTATATTTTGGTTTGGTTTTCCAGTCGGTAAATGTGGGAGAGATTAAATATCGACTTTGTTTGGATTTAGTTGTTAGCCAATGTGACAAAGATTGAATATCATACCACTCCAATTTCTTTCCTCAAAATTCCATAATCCTCCCTAGCATTTCAACCCAAAAAACACCTAATTACTAATTGTACACAACATCTCTTAAAAACTTGTAATTTATAATACTAATAACTCCATGACACAATATTAGCAACCACATATTAAGCTCAAACTTGTAATATTAACGTCATCTAAATTTATGTTTTGTAGTTGTCACATACATAAGTAGCTAATCATCTTATAAGCAAGGAGATCACATTCAAGTCTAATCATATGCTACATAATAAATAACATAAAGCATAAGGAGCCAAATCATCTAAAAAAATGGTATGCAATTGAATTAAACAAGATTAGCTGAAAGAGTGTTACTTGTAAAATCGAGCACCACCACCCAACCTAGAACTGACTTTCTCAAGTTAATCCCCGAGTGGAGACTACTTTCCCATCGATCAACAACCTCTTGTTGATCTCCTCCATGGGTATTTAATTCCCTTATTTCATTATAAGGGTTCTTTAAGGGAATCCCACATTTGGGGATATTTTATCCACTTGCCTATGCTTTTCACATAAAAGCTATCCTTTCTATCCTTGGAGGCCTTTTATGTTTTTTTCCAAACTTAACATCTTTCTCTAACTAAGGTGATTAAGTGATATCTAGCTCCCATCCATTTTATCTTATCTAAAATTTGATCTAGAATTCTTATCATGAAAGAATTATCCATTCCCATTCTCCAATGGGATTTCATTTGGTAAGAATCTCATCTCTAGTTGTCTCATTTTCCAAGCATTTAAATTCCTTTTATCTATTTTGTAATAAGTTTTTTACCCCCACTTGTACTACAGTGCCAACTTTTCTTCTATAAATCCATCTAACTTTGTCCAGTATGATAGCAACAAAGGGGTATTACAGTTGATTTCTCCTAAGTGTAGATTGTAAGAAAGGTGCAAATCGCCACATCTAAAAACTCAAAACCATCCTTTAGGTATCTAGTAGTATTGATTTGAGAATCACAACTTACATAAATTGTCTAAAAGTTTTGACATGTTTCATAATATTTAAAATTTACCTATATAACTTTAAATTTTATGGTTAACAAAAAATAATTCTTGAGAAGACGCAAGTCACTTAAATTCTTAAATATTTTAACTTTTTTATAATATTTAAAATTTATGTACATAATTTTAAATTATATGGTTCACAAAAATCAATTTCTAATTAGGGATTTATCATGTTGTATTAAATATGGAGAAAGTTTTTCCACATGATTACGTTTTATTGAAATATTTATCTCCACACGTAAACCTACATAATTTTTTAATTATTATTTTTAATGTAGTCTTATTTTTGTTTGAATTTTTCAACATAAATGGTGATGGGAGATAGCAACTTAGTGAGATATATACAATAGCCTCAGATCCTATCTATTAGAAACTCATACTTCATCCTAAGACCTAGACATCTAAATATTACCATATACCAGAACTGAGAGAGAACAAGACGAGAGCTGACAACCTACCAAATTTTTTATTTTATTTTAATATAATATTATTTAATGCTAATGTTACAACATCTCCATGTATACTAAGTGGTATGGTTCCTCTCAACCCAACTATTAATTATTAGGTGCAACTTTTTAGATGAAAAATAAGTTTTAATTATTAGACAAAATGAAAAATTATTATTTAAGACATTGTAATCTATATATTCACTTATATCCTTTGAATACTTTAACTAGTTCTATAATATTTAAAATATATCTATATAACTCTAAATCATATGGTTAACGAAAATCAATTTATGTTTGGGAATTTATTGTGCTGTACTAAATACAATGAAATCTTCTCCATATGATTATGTTTTCTCAAAATAATCGTGTCCACAAGTAAACCTACTTAATTTTATTATTGTTATTTATGTAGATTGATTTTTGTTTGATTTTTTCTAAATAAATGATCGATGGGGAACTAACAACCGGCTCATATATATGCAATATCGTGAAATCCACATATCTTAGAAACTAATAGATCATCATAAAACCAAGATGTCTAAAGACCACTACAAATAGTAACTCAGAATGAACCCCACATTTTCATTTGAATATTTATTATTTAATGCCAATGTGGCAACATCTCCCCTATGTCAATATAGTGAGTGATAGAGCACCTCTCAACTAATGATTACTTACTATGGGTGGCTTTTAAAATAAAAATTATTTATTTATTATTAGAAGTAAAAGAGAAATTATCATTTAAGACATTCTAATCTATATATTCACTTAAATGCTCTCACTTATTTTATAATATTTAAAATTTATCTATATAAAATTAAATGCTATGGTTAAGGCAAATTAATTTCTAATTTGGGAATTATCATATTGGACTAAATATGGATAAACCTTCTCCACGTGATTATGCTTTATTGAAATAATCATGTCCACATATAAACTTAGTTTTTTTTTAATTAATTTTTAATGAAATTTGATTTTTGTTTGAAATTTTCAAAACAAATGGTTGATGGGGAGCTAGCAACCTCTCGGGAGATATATCCAAGAGCCTGCAAGCCACATCGATTACAAACTCATAGTTTATACTAAGACCAAGACATCTAAGTCCCACCAAAAACTAGAACCCAAATTGACATCCTCCCTACATTTTCGTCTGAATTTTTTATATAATATTGTTTAATGCTAATGTGGCAACAACTCCCCTATATGGGTATAGGGAATGCTATAACACCCCAACCCATTTATTAATTATTAGGGGTATATGATAATTTATCATTTAAGAGATTGTAACTTATATATTTACTTAAAATTTCTCAATATTTTGACTTGTTTTATAATATTTATCCCCTCTCACTTATATTCCTCATAATATTTGAACTTATTTTACACTATATATTCTCTCTCATCTATAGTATAATGGCGTGGAGGTCACCCTCATAGAGGTGGGTCTCTTTTCCCACAAGCAAGGTGTCTCATACACCAATTGGTGGTTGGCTTCGCAGTGACCTTAAAATTGGACAACAATAATAATAATATATTCATCCTCATATTTTTAACTTATTTTATAAAATTTATTTCTTCCCATTAATTAACTAGTTTTTTAAACTTATTTTACAATATTCATATTTTAACTTTACATTTTTTTAAATTATTTTACAAGACTTTTCTTCCCTCACTTATAGTTTGACACAATCTTTTCTTACTTTACAATATTTAATTTTCCTATTACTTCAATTTCAAGATACCATTTAACATCTTTTATAATAATTATTTTTTTAAAATACTATTTAATTTTAATAAAAAAGTATTTTAAACTCAAGGATTGTCATACATTACGCACATTTATTGAGAACTAGGACTTAAGGTGAACACCACCCGATATCAGAAGGAGAGGGAACAAGGATTGCAACCCTTGCACATCTAAATCTTGACACGAGGTAGGGTTTCTGCAGTACACCTCGTGCTACACGTCTGCATTAGTCTAGGCCCATTCCCATGTGACGTTTGTCTACCACTCTATTCACACTCCTACCGTCTGTTGTGCGCCTACCATACTCCCCACGACTGTGACTGAACCCTACAGTTTATCATTTGTATACAACTATTTGGTCCCCCACTGTGATGATTATTCTCAAATATGTCAGCAGCTAGCATAACCCCCACAGCAGTAATGGAGATAGAACTTATAGATTATTTGGAAGACCCAATCGAGGGTACTTTCATTTTTAGTAGGCATCCAAACACAAAGGGATTCTTCCCTTTTAGCAAAGACTTGACTAAAGCCATTGCTCTACTACCATCGCTCACGGGTCCATCTAGTCTAGTCATTGCTCTTCCTGAGGTGTCGCCCTCCTGGCTACCCTTCGGCATTCCTCCTCTATTGCCGACCTCCCTTCAATTTATGGCGAGATGCATCGGGCGTCATCATGCGGCAAGATCTTCTGGACCCTCATCCCTCCAACCTTCTACGGCCTCACATTACCCCTCTCAGTCTCTCTCTAGAGTGCTTCCGCCCTATCAGACTCCCCCCGTCTCGACCCCTACTCTTGTTCCTCCTTTTGGCTACTTCACGAACATTACTCCACTCCTAAACACTTTTTCATCTAGCCCTAACCTAGCTCCCCCAAACCCTAACCTTAATCCATCTAACCCTACCTGTGATGGAGCACAAGGGAGCACTGAGGCTATGGAATCTAAACCTGGAAGGTGGTTAAGGTGCGTTAAATTAAAGCCACAAGAAGTAATCATTAGCTAGGAATATGACTTCAAGTGGGAAGAAACAATGGACACAACTGTGAGGGTACTGGTTGGAAGAGTAAGGGGAAGGAACTACTCTTTGGAAAGACTAAAATAGCGAGTCATGGAAATATGGGGATAACATGTGGCAGAATTTCCCTTTATTCAAAACTTTGTCAGTGGTTGGTTTGCATTGTGATTTACACGAGAAGAACATACAGATTAGGTACTGTCCTCCTTTTTGCATATTGAGTAGGCTGTTATAACTCTAAGGAGGTGGAGTTCACTTTTTGACCGAGATAGAAAATAGCTTGGGGATGGGCCATTATGGGTATGCCTACCTCACCTCCCACTTCAATTCTGGACCGAAGACATCTTCACGCGAATGAGAAACACCCTCTAAAACTTCTTGGACTATGATATATCATACCTCACCACTAGGGTTATGGCCTATGCGCAGATCTTGGTACATCTAGGCATCAAAGGAGGGTTGCAAGAGCAAGTTACCCTACACTGGAGGAATTAGAATTGAACCCAGATCCTCGATTATGAGGGGGTCCCTTTTCGATGCAAATGATGCCACAGAGTTGGCCACCTCTTCAAAGACTGCCCTCTCCTGGGGAAATCGACGACAAGGAACAAAGGGAGGACAATTCCCTCGATGACCAATCGAACACAAGTGAATCACCTGGAGGATGTAGAGCATGCAACCACTGAATCATTTGGATCTAGGCCAGCCTCAGCAACACCGAAGAAACATTGTAAAACACCTCTCCGGCCTCCTTCATGACCACTAACCAGGTGTAGGGCAACCAATGGAGCCGCGCTATGTTCGAGTATGTCTATTTCTGAAACTTGCTCTACAACTTTTAAAATTTCTTCTAAGTATATGGATACTCTAAGGGACTTCATGAGAGATTTGTCACCTTGCCACCTCCCCCCAACCACCTTGAAACTCCCATGATACCCCCTCCTCCCTCAATCTCATGTACCCCCCATTCCTTCCCACAGGAGGTACCACCTCATTGGATAACTGGTATTGATCCCCTTCCTCATTGTTATCACCTCCACTCTCACTCTTGGTCTTGAGCCCTTCATTCTATTGGCATTGGTCTGGTACCCTCCCCCACTCCTTCAAAGCTCCCTTCAGGAAGACCATCCTCTCTGTGAGAAGCTAAATAGTAGGCAGGGATAGAGATCACCTCGGGGAAACAACTTAATCTTGATAAGCTCCTTAGAGCACAAAATTCCCTTGATCCATACCCCCCATGAAGGTTCTCTCTTTCAATTGTAGAGGGATTTCTAGTCCTGATAAAAAACTAGCTCTGCAAAGGCTCCTTAATACCAAACTAATTGATGTGCTCTTAGTACAAGAAACTCTCGAGTCTACCGATGTCATATCCCACTTCCTAGAATCCATGCTCCCCAGATGGTACTTCCAAGCCATAGATATAAATGTTTGCTCAGAAAGCATCACCCTTGGATATAACCCCCACACGATAAAGTTTGTCAGCACCTGCGATGGCATTGGATTCATAGGGGCTGGCACCTTCTCTACAGAACTGGGTATTGATATTAGACAAATAAATGTTTATGGGCCTTGTCACAATCGGGAGGACTTCGGGAAGCATCTTCTGGGTGGGGACCTAAAATTTCTCTGGGTTATTCCAAGTCATGGGAGAACCATGCCTAGGTCAACCCCCTATGAGCCTTCTTTGAACACCTCTTAGAGATCCATAGTTATATTGACATCCCCTCTACAAAGCTTGTCCCGACTTGGAGGAATAGAAGATGTGGGGAGAATAGCCTAGCCAAAAGGATCGATTGCTTCCTCATCAAGGAACGATTCTTAGAGAGAGGCTTTACATATTGGCAATGGTTGGCTCTGGGGGTTTGTCTGACCATGTGCCGATATACCTTGATGTTTAGGGAGTAATAAACAAACCTCAAGCTCCCTTCAAATTCAACTCCACCTGGTTGAAGGATGTTACCTATACCTGTTTAGTCACTGAATTTTGGAAGGCCCATCCACCTACTCATGGGAGGAACATTATTGAAGGCTTCGTTAACAACCTAAAAGAAATGAAGAAGTTATCTAAGACCTCGACTCATCACAAGAGGGTATAAGAAGAACAAAATGTAAGAGAAATTGAATAAAAAATTTCTGATATGGAAGATAAATGCGGGGTACATTTTATATCAAAAGAACATAAAGATAAGCTCAATAAATTAATTAAAAAAGGGGAAACATCCTCAAAGAGAGTGAGGAATCATGGAGATTGAGAAGTAGAGCAATATGGCTGAAGGAGGGATATGATAACACACAATTCTTCCACCAATTTGCAAATGGAAGAAAGGTGATCAACACTATCTGGAAATTGAAAAATGAGGAGGATATTGAGGTGGGTACCTTCCCTCATTTGGCCTCTCTCGCCACCTCTCATTTTGAACAAGTCTATCAAGCTCCTCCCAATGCCACCCTTGCAGAAGTCATAAGAGTAGCACAACTCTTCCCTCAGTTTGTCGACCAAGAGAATGTTATGGACCTGAATAGAGAAGTCACTCTTATGGAACTGGAGGCTACCCTAAAATGGTTTAAGAGGGACAAGAGCCCTCATTCCTAAATCATAAAACCCATCAACCTTCAATGACTTTCGACCCATATCCCTGTACAACTGCATATACAAAATCATCTCAAAAATCATTTCAAATCACCTCCGACCCATTCTCTCCACCCACATCTCTTGAGAATAGTTTTCCTTTCTACAAGATCAACAAATTCATGAAGCAATAGGAACGACCCAAGAAGTATTGAACTCAATACAGACAAAGAAGATCAAAGGGATGATCCTCAGAGATGATCTATCTAAAGCGTTTGATCGGGTAAGTTGGTTTTATATCAAAATGATCCTAAGAGATTTAGGATTTCCTGTGGGAGTCATAAAATGGATTATGTGTTGTATCATAAATATATCCTTTAGTGTTTTGATGAATGGAGTTGAGTCTCCCTTATTTCAATCTCAAAAGAGGACTCAGGCAAAGTTTCCCCTTTTCTTCCTTATTCTTTTGACTGGCAATGGAAGGGCTCATCGGACTTATCAAGAATATGCATCTCACAGGCACGCTAATGGGAATCAAAATCATGGACATGCGCATTATAACACACCTCCTCTTTATGGATGATATGGTGATCTTCCTCATAGGTGGAATTAGAGATTTGATTACCATAAAACTCTCTATCAACCTATTTCAAATTGCAACTAGCATGGCCATTAATAACTCAAAATCCACTCTCACCGTATCTGATTTCTCCCCTCATGAGATCCAGTTTTCTCTACAAAGTTTTCGCTTCACCCTGGTATAGCTGGAAGAAGGACTCAGGGACCTGGGCTACACACTAAAGCCATTAGGCTACAAAATAGTTGACTGAACATGGTTGATCTCAAAACTAGAAAGGAGACTTAATATATTGTATCATAAGTATCTTTCCAGGGTCGGATGACTAGTGCTCATCAAAGTTTTTCTTGAGGCCACTCTAGTGTACTGGATGTCTCTAGATTAGATACCAAGAGGAATCCTAACAAGATTACAAAATCTCTGTTGCAGGTTCCAATGGGAAGGCAAACAAATAGGGAGGATTTTTACATGGGAAAAATGGGATGGAGGCTTGGGTATTAAAACATTGGAAGATTTCTTCTTAGCATTGGTGGCCAAACTAACATGGCAATTAATCACAACTAATAGTCTCTAGACCAAAGTAGCCTCCTCCAAATACATAGATCCACTAAGCCCAATGGATTGGCTGAAACAGACAAGCTGGAACAAAATAGGGATCTTGAATATTTGGAAAGTAGTATTAAAATCATTGTCACTTATCCGAGATGGGCTCACTTGGAGAATTCATGCTACCACATTTGTTCACATTGGCCTTGACCCTTGGATTGGATGTGGGAACGCAAATTTATTACGAGGAGGACTAAAGCACTATCTCATAGAGTTTGGCATCATCCACATCAGCCACATTACGGACATTTAGAGATCTACTTTCCTACATCAAGCTTGGAAATTTTCCGACAGTCTACTCATACCTCATCCATGGAATCACCATTGGCTAGACTACATAGTGCCTCTAACTGAATCTCATATCAAAATTTTGGAAGGGGAGGATGAGATTATATGGGCACTTGCTAAAAATGGTCTGTACTCACCCAAAGAGGGATATATACACCTCTCAAATATACATAGACCACAAAAAATTGATATATAGTGGAAAGGTATGTGGAAGCTCAAAGCCCCCCCTAGAACAAGACTACTCATGTGGTCAATTCTGAAACACAAAATCGCCACTAGAGGCAACATGATCAAGAGAGGAAAACATGGGCCCTTCTTGTGCTCTCTATGCAAAGACAGTATAGAAATGGTAGAACACCTATTTCTTACCTGCTCCATCACTATTAACCTTTGTAATGCTACTCTCTCCCACACCCCTACTCTAAACACATGGAGGGGTCAAGCTATGAGGGAGGTTTGGACCACTTGGTGGACAACAACATCCCCATCGAAAACAAGGAAAATCCCCCTTCTCTTTAGCTTGGAAATCTAGATTTCCTGAAATCGCCACATCTTCAAGGATATCGGCCCTCACTTGCCCACCATTTCAGCCCGAATCTTGGCTAATTACAGTAATATTCCTAAAGACAAAGATCATACACTTCCGAGACACATCATTCGAGAAACCATAGATCAGACCTAGCCTTGGACATATTTTGATGGATTAGCACAAGTAGTAGGGGGTGGGGGAGGTGTTGTACTTTAATTAACTAACTCCCATCACTATCATATACAAATGGGACTTGGAGGAGGAACAAATAACAATGTAGAGCTCATCACAGCAAAACATGTCATTCAATTTGCGATAGGAAAAACTACAGGAATTTACAAGTGCTTGGGGACTCAAAAATTGTATGCAATTGGATAAACAAAACAACAATATGTTATGCTCACACTTTGTGGCACATTTGGATGAGTTCCATAGATATATAACAATATTTGACATTTTTGTATGTGGTCATATCTATAGGGAACTACAAAATTCACTGGCTCACCAACTTTCCAAAGAGGCAGTGGTGCGGCCAAGCGACAAGTGGATGATACAAGAACAAAAGGATGTAGAGCACTACCAATATGACCATCACCCTTGTATGGATCATGGTGCTCCCAATATTACCATCACCCTTATATGGATCATGGTGCTCAGGCTCAACTGTTGTTACTATATGATATTTACTGTTAATTACCTTTTTACTTATATATTTACAGCTACATGTTAGGAAAATTAATCTCTTACTATATGATATGCAACTTTATTTACTGTTAATTACCTTTTTACTTATATATTTAGAGCTACATGTTAAGAAAATTAATCTATGCATAGAGTAATCTAAAATTTTGAGAACAAAATAGAAACATATCTAGATGTGTGGAGATCTTATTACGTATTTGCTTCACGCAACATTTACAACATGTCATTTTCCTTAATATTAATGAAAATTACTATTTTTTCAAAGGGAAAAAGAAGAGGAAAGTATTTTAAACTTGGACTTACCCTTAAAGTACTTTTACCCCTCCAATCCCTACCCAATTTTCTAAATACACACTACTATATATATATACTCTCAAATATTTTAAACTTGGACTTACCCTCAAAATACTTTTAAGCCCATGAATCCTTACCCAATATTCTAAACACACTTGAAATATTATATATATATGTATATATTTATCAATCACTACAAAATTATTAACTTTTTATAATAATTAGTTAAAAATACTATTGATTTTATAAAAAATTTTTTAAACTTAGACTTATTATTAAAATACTTACTAGGAATAAAGTGGAATCCGCCAAATCTTAATATTTTTTTTATTAATTAATTTATGTATTTTAAATACTTATTATTTATTTAAATTTTTTCCCGTGTGTTAAATTTTTTGAATGAATTATATTAGATATCACTAAATCTTAGAGAATATATATATATAGTATTTATTATTATATATATAAAATAATCACTAGGGAAATTATAGAAGATCTATAAGTAAAAAGATTTACCATTAAAATACTTTTACCCTAGAATCCCTGCCCAATCTTGAAATATAAATATATATATAATCACTCCGGAAATTATAGAGGATCTATAAATGAAGAGATAAGAAGAGACCAACACCATTGTTGATTGCTCAGAAGAGCGGACAGTAAGAAAGGTGCACATCGCCACCTCTGAAAACTCAAGGTACTTATTCATGTCTTTTATCTACTATTTTCATGATCAAATACTAGTAGTATTTTTGCACGTTCGCACTGCTCTATTTAGCTGTTTTCTTTTCTGCATTATCCAAGAGTGGGAGATGTCTGTAACCCATGTAAAGTGGGTTTTGAGAAAAAGACGCCAGTTGCAGGTCTATAGTTCTACTTGATTATACTGTTCTATTTAGTTGTTTTCTTTTCTGCAACCCACGTAAAGTGTGTTCTGAGAAAAAGACGCCATTTGCAGGTCTATAGATCTACTTGATTATACAAGCGTTTATACCCATCTACTCCAGGTTTATAGATCTACTTGATTATATTGCTCTATTTAGTTGTTTTCTTTTCAGCAACCCATGTAACCCATGTAAAGTGTGTTCTGAGAAGAAGACGCCATTTGCAGGTCTATAGATCTACTTGATTATCCAAGCGTGTATACCGGGAAGACACAATGGTTGTGGGAGAGAATCAATCTGGCAAAGGTGCCAAGGGCCTACCGAAAGGCAATCAATCCGTCAAAGGTGCGAACGTCCCGCAGAAGGGAAAATCCACCATTGCGGCTAATGATAAAACTGAGAGGAAAAATCCCGTTTCTCGCTCTTTTCGTGCGGGCCTACAGGTTCTTATGTTTTCCAATATTGATACTGCATTGAGTAGTTGCGTTACATGATTACAGCAAATGTAGTTTCCTTTTGATTTTTTCAACGTTTATGTTGCTCATTGTCGTGAAATGATATATGTCTGTGACCTTTACTATTCAGTGAGAGATCCGTATAAATGCGCGTGCCCTAGGTTCATTTGTTATTAAAGACCAAATTTCAGGTGGACTGTGTGAGACCCATATTGTTTATTTTACGAATTTGTGAAAACCGTTTCCTATTCCAGAAACCTCTTCCAATTCCAGAAACCTCTTATATCATTTCTAAGATGGTGTAGATCAGATGGTGTAGATCTTTTGGTTAATGGTTGTTAAAAAATCATTTCGGGACACACATGAAGAACCATTAAAATCTTATGGACATTAATGGCTTATAGCTGTATCTAAAATTAAGAAAAAATTCTTAGAAATATCTTTCTGGCCCACATCCAGAAACCCTAGCAATTGTAGACCACACTTGCCCTCTCAGCTGCATCCTTTTGGTTTGTGCTGGTTTTGATGTTTTCCTTGGCTTGTTCCTTGCTAGTTATTATCATCTTTTATGTCCGTTTGATTTGTGGAAGAAAGGGTCTGTGATAGGGTCGTGAAAAGGTAAAACCATTAGGTGAAAAGGTACGTTCTCCATTTGTAGACAGAAACATTGATTTCGAATTGAAGCCAGCAGTGGAGGGCTTTTAAGTAGAGAGTTTTCAGAGCGTCTCTGGGGTCAACTGTATCGGAAGGTAGAGGATCGCTATAGTTGAGGACAAGGTTAACCTTCATGCCTTTAGCTCTTGATGAGATCCATGGCATTGAGGTTATATGCTACATAGTACATAAAAATGAATTGAAAACATGAAATTATCGAACTCGAACCTGGGGATTGTGGTGAACAACACCTGCGAAGAGTGACTGACTGGTTGATGCGGACAAGATTGTTTTGAGGAGGAAACCTCACCAAGTTGGTATTATATGCTAGCTAGGTTTTTTTGCAATTAATCTTTCCATTATTAAATTTAAATTTGAGTTTGTTGGATATTGGATAAACTAATGCTCCAATATGTTTAGCTACATGAACTAATTACTTTTACTGGATCTTTATTTTTGGCTATGAGATTCTTGGCTAACACCTGCAGGTTTTGGTTTAAGGGAAATCAGGATTCCCAACAAGTAGTATCAAGCCAAGTCACAACTTGGATACACACCCACCTCACTTTTGGGGGAGATTGAAAGACATTATATAGACCAATGCTCCATTTGTGTGTGTGTGTTTCTTTCTCTTATTTTTACAAGTTCATGCTCTTAGAACCCATTCTCCATAAATTCCCAACATTCTTCTTCTTACAAGAAGGTGTTCACTCACATACATTACAACTCATATATAGTTCTTGGTAGAAGAAATCATCCTTATTTGCTTGTATTACAAAGATTTGTTTATATTACTTGTAGAGACCAGTTTGCAAATTTTTGTAATATCAAAATTTCTCTTTTTAGGAAACTCAAGTTGCTTCATTTAAAACATAACCCTAACACTAATAGTCCATTTTTTTTTAGCTTTGGCCATTACTTTTACCAAAACTAATAATGCCAAGGGAGAATTTTATTTTATACCTGGAACACAATATCTTGACCTCTGCAATAGGTGAAATGGGTCCCATGAATCATCAAGAAGTACCATCCAAAACATTCCAGACAATAATATAGAGAAATTAATTGAGCTATCTCCATCTTAGTTGTGATTTTGCTCACCTTAACATTCTTTTATGGATGAATTTGTAACAATGAAGTCTTCTGCTCAATTTCTTTATGGATGTGTGTTGTCAAAACTTGAGACTCAACTTTTGAAACATTAATTGCCTGGGTGGGATTCTCCTCAGCCAATCACCCATACAAGTCCATTATGAGCACATTTTTCCTCTTTTCTAGATTTTCCTCTTTTTACTTTGTAGATAGTTGCTTTGAAATCCTACCATATTAAACTCACAACACACACAATCAATTAGAAACACATAATGCTTAGCTCACCTTGTCACTATTAAACATGCATTAGATAAGTGCCTTGAAAAGCTAGAAATATCTAACAACTTATTAAATATTGTAGTAGATAAGTATCTAACAGCTAACATAATCATACACATTAGAAGTATGCCCAAAAAAATAAACATCAATACATTTATTTTATTTTATGATACATTTCCTCGTACTTTTATTAAAAATTCAAAATTATTAAAACATAACCAAATTATAATTCTAAACTCCTATTATTTATATTAAAATTCAAAATTATTAAAACATAACTAAATTATAATTCTAAACTAAATTATTATAAATAAGTAAAAGAAAATTTAAAATTTGAAAATAAAGCAGGAAAATCTCAACGCCTACAGTAGTAATTCACTAAGGAAGAAGAATTTCATGCGTGGCAATCCGAATACATGTCTCGGTTACCATGTGGAACAGGTTTTCCAGTTCTTTTACTTGCATGTGTATTTATCGATTTTGATGATTCAAGTGAAATAATTCCATAGATTTGTTTTTATGAAGCTATGTAATAATTGAAATACTTCTGTGAACCAGAACTCTAGACTTGGTTTGTATCTATTTATTTTCTATAGAATTTCATGTCGAAATGTTGATCCTAATGAATAATTTTAGCATGTTTTTTCCTTGAAAAAAATATACTTTTTAAAGCTTTGTAACAATTCAAATACTCTGACAAAGGGCTCCTGTAATATGCGTTCTGAAATGTTTTGCTTATTGCAGTTTCCAGTGGGACGGATCCACCGTTTGTTGAAGTCTAAAGCATCTTCAAATGTAAGAGTAGGAGCTACGGCAGCCGTATATGCTGCAGGTGTTCTGGAGTATATTACTGCAGAGATTTTAGAACTGGCAGGAAATGCCAGTAAAGATCTCAACGTTAAACGTATCAGCCCAAGGCATTTGCAGCTGGCCATCAGAGGAGATGAAGAACTTGATACTCTGATCAAAGGTACCATCTCTGGTGGAGGTGTCGTCCCTTACATTCACCCGTCACTTATTGGAAAATCCACAAAGAAAGATTAATTTCTCTGTTTTGGGATGGTTCCAAGCCTTTCATTGAAATCCTTGGCTAAACTCTGTACTGAATTTTGGAATGCACTATATTCTTTTTATTTTGTATTATGTGTTTGGTTTGAACTTTCTTACTCTGAAAACTAGTGATATTTCATACAATAATATCAATTTTTGTTATCAGGAAAAAATATAAAAGCATGTTAATGTTAATGTTTAGATGGTTATTTAATATTTAACATGTTTATCATTTTTATTTTGTGTATTTATCTTATTAATGATTAGTTGTGTTTGAGTATGCTTTTTAAATTTTTTAAGAGGATATTAAAGTTATTTCCAATTTTTTAATATTGCAACAAAGTAGATTTAAGATATCTTTTATTAGGGAGACCAAAATTTACATGATGATTTGTATGTGTTTTTTATTGGAAAGACCAAAATTTGAGAAATTGCATGATCTGGATATGTGCCATTGGCCTAGGTTGGAAGTATAAGGATGTTGCATAATATGTGATATACATTATTATCAATTTGTGCTTAAGTTCTATTTTAAATGTTTAGATTTCATTTTTAATTAATTTTTTATAAGGATGTTGCCACTACACTTAATACACTATGATACATCAAAGTAATATGCATTTTAGGTCATTATCATTTTGTTTTCAAGTTTAGTTTTAAATGTTTAGATTTTTTAAATTATTTTTTTTATCTGAAATAATAGAATGTTACATTATTTTATGAAATAGTAAATTTCAAGGATGATAAATTGTTAAAAGGTGTTTTCTTTTTTTAAGGTAATATGGGTTTCATGTTTAAAATAATATAATGTAATTTTTTTATGTTATGTATGATTAATTAATTTTTTTTTGTAATATCTTTGGTAAAAGACTCAAGTACTTTGTGATTTAGGACTAGAATTTTTAATAGATCTCAACAAATTAAAAAATATATACATATTTTTTATTGACAAATTTGGAATATTGTAATGTAAATGTGTGTTAATATTATAGGAAATTATTATACGAGTAATGTGTGAATATTTTATGTTAGCAAAATAAATGGCAAAACAATATATTTTTATTGGGAAAATATGAAAAAGACCATTGGGGGAGTTAAGTCTTCCCTTTTTAAAATAATTAATGAACTAGTTATGCCCTAAGAAAAAGAGAAAAAGATAGAATAAAAAATGGGGAAAAGTAATGTGTGTATGTAGCTAGAAAATGATGGTGAGCATGTATGGATTGTTAGTTACTAAATGCCTAGATGCTTGAATTGTGTATCTTGAAATTGTTGTTGTGGGAAGAGAAAACACTGGGCAAGTATAAGGGAAAAAGAGTACATGACAAATGAGAAAAGAAGGGTGTAATATGGCAAAGCCCAGAATAAATACTCAATATATGGTTCTTAAAACATTTGTACACTCAAAATTTGTGATTAAACTAAAAGAGCATTGTAGAGTCTTTGGAAATTATAAATGTATGTAGGAGAATTGTTCCTTTGTATTTATATTTTATTTTATTTTTAAAATAACTTAAGGATGTTATCACGTAGTATCTCAATGTGAGACAAATGTGTCACTGCTTAGCACAACCCTAGTGGGAGGTTACAAAAAGGAAAAATAAATAAAACAAAGACTGCTCGACACTGAAAATAATCCTTAAATATGTGGATAGAAACTTAAATTGCATGCAGGGGAAACAATGCCTCTTTACATTAATTGCATGGTAAAACATGAAACAATCTATGACCTTACTTATTGTAAGGAACTAAGGACATAGGGAGCAAAAATGACCATACAAAATGAATATAATAAATTTTTAAAAATCTCTCAAGATTAAGTTACAATTACAAAGTTGATTTTACCTTCATTTAAAAATAAAATGAGACCACTATGGTTGAAAATAAATAAGAAAAAAAAAAAATTTCATCCTCTCTGCATTCTTCTAGCAAATTATAAATCTTGGCCCTAAGCTCACATTTGAAATGACAAAGAAAATGCTTCATTAATTTTTAAGAATCTTATATGTCTTGGATCAAACGGCCATAGTTATCTTCTCTTTTTTCTAAAAAGTAACTCTAGAACAAACAGAAGGAGATTGTCATGAGGTTAATTAACAACTATTAGTAAAAGTATGGCTTGTTGGGCAGTACATTTCTAAGTAAAACATTTAGCTCATGACTAGTAACAACCCTAGGAAATGGTCCTTATGGAACACTTAAACAATATGTACAAGTTTGAGCAACTCAACACTCTTTTCTATAATATCTCATTAGAAACAAAGTAGATGAGCCATTCATTTTACCTCTAACCTTCATTGAGCAGAGATTCCAGGACCAATGGGGTGTGCTATCTAAGTTAGCATAGGCTTACCCTGTAGATTTGCTACAACTTTGGAGAAAAATTGCAAGAACTACCAGAAAAAGAGCCAAAAGTGATGAAGGAAAGAACAAAAATTATGAAGAGAAGCCTGGCTATATATATATATATATATATATAAAACTTGATAAGCCCCGGCCTTACTGTAAATATCACTAGATGCAAAATAACACCATAAGAAGTTGCTTGGTGAAAAAAAAAGGTTTCAATTAACGCCTATAGTAGCAAAAGAAAGGAGAACCCTACCAGAGGGGAGAGCATAGCTCTTCATCTAGAGAATATGGAGGAAGTATGGAGAGCCCACCGGTTAACATTGGGAAATTTACCCTAATGGGGAGCAATTGCAAAAGTCTATGACCAATCTCCCTTAGATGACAAGCGTAAGGCCAAGATCCAACCCATAGACTAAAGTAATAATTACTCCCTCAGAAATTACGTCAAATCGTATATTATGAGTTCAAGAATGTTTCATAAAAACATTTTATAGTTATGGGTATAATCCAAGAAAAACATAAGCTTCAGAATAAGATAAAATGCATATTATAATTGAATGGTATAATGCAGTCGAAGCCGATGATTAATATGTAAATGCACATGGTGCTTGCAGTATTCAAGCAAATGTACACATTCAAGGATACATTGGTTCATATTTTGAAGTCCAGATTTATCAGAATATCAGCACAACATAGAAGGCAAGGTAGATAACATAGCCAAGTGCATTCATATACCCAGAAAATGGATAAGACACCACATCAGGTGGGGAAATCTGATTAAGCAAATGAGGTGAAAATCTTCATATGTGTCTACCAAACCATTGAAATAACTAAATAGTCCCCATTGGAAACAATTTTCCACAACAAGTATTAAATAAAACCACAAAACTCTAATCGTATTCATATCAAATATATTTCTTACTGCTTATGTTTTACATTGATCATTTTGAAAAAAACTATAAACACAAAACTTATGTTTTACATTGATCATTTTGAAAGAAACTATAAACACAAAACAATTGAAAAACTCTTGCACTACAAGATATTTTTTGAGAAATGGTTTGTTGAGTATTACCATACACTTCCTAAAGCTACTAATGATCATATAACAAGTTATTAGAGAGGTGAGTAATGACCATGAAGTGTTTCTATAACACCAGTGGTTACATCTATCCTTGTCATGTCTCTTCTCCAATATATTGATAAGATCTATGGGAATTTATTCTTTCCATTCATGTTAGAATGATAACAAACATTTCTCGAACAAATTTACTTTGGTATGCAGGGAGAAGGACAAAAACACTTTGAAGAAATGTCGAACTATGATTGAAAACCATTGTTCTAATAACCAATTCCTGTTTAAGTCTTCACATAAAAATATAAAGACCCTTCAAGGCCAATCTACGCGCCATAAGAAAAATAATTTGTGTTAAATGTTTGAAAGGGCCCAAAAGTTTGACTATCTTAGATATGGTGTATAAATCCATGAATGACAACCCTTTTTTCATCCCTCATCTAAGGTGTTGGAATTGACCACTCCTAACAAAAAATTCAACCTTGACCTCTACTCTCTTAGTGACATCTCTCATCCCCAGCTTAGCTCTGTTATTCCATGTGGCGCACTATAATGGGAAAGAGATGGTAAGATTATGGCACTTGAAAAAGAGATATTGAAGAAGATAATAAACTCGAATCTGGCACACAAAGTACCAACTATGTTATATGTTAGGTATCAATGAGAGCCCTTCTTCATTAGACATATAGTAGTCTAAACAACATCGATATCCTTGAAACCAGATTCTCCATAAGCATTTCTAGACTATGCAAGTCAACCACCTCAAATGGTCTACATCTTGGTTGAAATGCTTGTCATTCAATCCCGAGTCATGAGACATGAATTGTTAGGTCAGAAGCATTCATTTATTATTTTGGTACTAATAGGGAAACCCTAAAAAATCCAACACAACCAAAATCAAATATACGTTATCAACATCTCCATTTACCCCTTTTACCTTTTCATTTTCTCCAAAGATTCATACAAAGTTTTATAGTCTAAACATGATTGCAATGCGATTAAGGGAAAGTATCTTTGATTTTGGTTGGGTTTGTGAGTGAGTAAATGTGGCAGAGAATGAATATCAATTTTGATTGGATTTGTCTATTAGTAAACGTGGCAGAGCTTGAAGATCACGCCACTCCAACTCCTCTCCTAAAAATTCTCCAATCCTCCCGAGCATCGGAACCCAAAACACACCTAATTAGTTATTGTACACAACATCTCTTGAAAAATTGCAATTTATAATACTAATAACTCCACCATACAATATTAACAACCACATATTAAGCTCAAACCTCTTATATTAACTTTATGGAAAATTATGTTGAGTTGTTGTCACATACATCTCCAATCCTCCGAGCATTTGAACCCAAAAACACACCTAATTAGTTATTGTACACAACATCTCTTGAAAAATTGCAATTTATAATACTAATAACTCCACCATACAATATTAACAACCACATATTAAGCTCAAACCTCTAATATTAACTTTATCCAAAATTATGTTGAGTTGTTGTCACATACATAAGTAGAATCATACTCCCAAACTTCCACCCTAATTTGTATTCATGATCCAATTTATCATTTGAAGTAAGACTATTCAGCAAACCATCATAGATGAAGGTTCCTAGACTTGTATCTTATCACTTTCATGTTGGAAAGCTATTAGTTCTCCACAGCTTAATCAACCACCCACCACTCTTAAGGATTTTTATGGAAGAGGTTTTAAACCTTATGAGATTTAGAATTCATTACAAATAGATTTAGCTGGAAAAACAATCTCAGTAGAGGTTGAAGTCATAGATGGACCTTTGATTATAACCTCTTACTAGGTCTAACATGGATTTATGCCAGGGCAGCTGTGGTATCAACCTATTTTAGGATGATTTCTTTCGGTGATTGCGGGGGCTTTGTGGCCATGGATCAACTTGCCTTTTTTTTACTAATTCTTCAACTACTTGTAACATTCCACTAGTGGGTGAATCCCCACACTCTTATCAACATGTTTGGATAGGATTTGTCATAGGCTTGTCCCTAATGGGAACTTTTATTCTCCCTCTTCATAACATTCCCAGTTTGGCTTCCCTTGTTAATATGGTTTCATCTTGTACTATTCTATTTGATCCCTCGATAGTACCTAGAATTTCTAATATTGATGCATTGGGTGACCGTATATTGCTGAGTCTTGTTGATATTAATTCCTCGATCAATTGGGTTGATTATTCCTAACATTTCAGTTCATCTTCTAACCCTTTTTGTTGATATTAATTCCTTGATAAATTGGCTTGATCATTCCTAACATTTCCGTTCATCTTCTAACCACCCTTTCACCGACACATCGTATACCAAAAAAAGCGTCATGGAACTCATGATTTCAGATGAAGAACCATGGCATGAGTATCATCATCATTCCTTATTACTTGAAACTTTTAGAAATAATCTTGGAGATATTTATTCACCAAAAATTGTTGAGACATTTAAGGATTCTATATCCATTCATGACGTAAATTCCGAGAAGAACCTAGCCAATATAAAAGATACCATTCCTCAAACTTGGAGTTGTTGAAAGTGTACATATTGGTGCATCTTGTTCTCCCAATGAGATTAAGATTTATAAATCCCCTTTCCAAGAATTCCATGAAGTTTCCACTTGGATGTATGAAGAGATGCTATGTATTGATTCGAATATCATGGTACATTGGTTCATCCTAAGAAAGTTGTTGTGATCAAAGAGAAAGTTGAAAAACTTTTGTGTGCTTGTTTATTTACTTGGTTCCTCTCATTGATGGGGTTTCAAACATATTCAGTGCGATAAATAAACAAGGAATAATCTCATTATGCATCAACTATTAGGATGTTAACTGTGATTGTCCAAAATACAATTATCCTAATCTCAGTATGCATCTACTACTAGGATGTTAAATGTGATTGTCCAAAATACAATTATCCAACAATGTTTACTTACCAAATTGTTGATGATTATGCTAGAAGTGAGATTTGTTCATTTATGTATGGATTTAACAATTACAATCAAATCAACATACTCCCATTGGACTAACATAAGATTGTATTTATCTATCCATGGGGTACATTTTCGTACATTTTAGTATAATAAACTTCTTTTAGGTTTCAAAAAAGTTTGTGCAACTTTAGAGAGGGCCATGAATTATGCCTTCCATGCTATGGAACATATAATACAACATTACTGTGATGATTTATCTTCCCACTCCAAACATCATGAGCATCATCCAATGCATCTAAGAGCAATTTTCCTACGTTGTTGGCATTACAACATAAGATTTAATCCACACAAATGTGTATTTTGTGTCCAATTTTGTAGATTTTTTGGGTTCATTCTATCAAAATAAAGAATATGTATCAATCCATTCAATATACAAAAGATATTGATTTTCATGCCCCTTCCTCACTTCATTTACAATGTCTCTAAGGGAAGCCTAACTTTATATGAAGATTTATCGCTAACTATGCATAACTTACAAAAGGATTTAATCTTTTATTGAAGAAAAGGGTTTTGTTCCACTAAGATGATATAACCAAAATGGATTTTTATGCCTTGAAATTTTTCCTAGTTCAGGCATCATTATTTTATCCCCCTCACTATCAACGAGACTATTTCTTGTATCTAGCTTCAACTATTACCACCATTGTTATGGTGTTGGTCCAAGAAGATCACCTAGTAGATGAAAATCCTATGTATTATTTGATTCAACATTTAAATGACACTAAAATAAAATATTCTCACTTTGAAAAGTTAGCTTTGGAAGTTGTGTAAGTTTTACAATAAGTTTTCCATTATATTCTACTTAAGAAGACTATGGTAGTTTCTAATTGCAATTCGATGACTTACATTCTATCACATCAATTATTGCGGAGAAAATACTCTAAATGGATCCTTATTTTCCAAGAGTTTGATTTGTAATTCATCAAATCCAAATCTAAGAAGTCCTTAGGCTTCATTGAACTTATATGTGACCTTTCCTCATCTGAAGTTGAGTCAAAATATTTCATGAGCCATTATTTCTGATTGATTTCTTTGATCCTTGGAATGGAGATATTATAATCTATCTTAAGACCCAAACTTTAGTATTCCACGGAGCTAATGAAAAAAGTCGTGAATCAATTCTTACTACTAAATGGAAAATTCCATGAGAATATGCATAAATTCTAGGGATCCATGGAAATTCCAATTAGGAGTGAGAATTGATTCACAACTTGTAGTACTAGATCTAAATAATGTTTATTTAGTACAAAGTTCAACTATAGTCACATGTTTTTAAGGTTTGCCTTCTAGAACTACATTTTGATTACATTCAATATCAACATAATCCTAAAATTCTAAATGCATTAATTGATGCATTAACCAATTATGTTTTAGACAGACATTTGGAACACATGTAAATAATTCAATCAACATCAAGCATTGAATAAGAGAACAAAGTAAATAAGAAACATTGATAGATAAATGTGTGTAGAGTTTGGCTTTATAGAAAATGTGTCTCAGACACATATGGTGACATGACCTATAATATCCAAATTCATGTAGACAAAATATGGCTCAAAGGCCTCCTAGTCAACTAATCTTGATGATGATCGTGATAACACACAACCATGTGAGTAAATTTGCACAACATCTCACTCATGCACTCCGACACTCTAATAGTGTACTACTACAATAATATAAGGATATTACTGATCTTATTACTGATCTTATTCTCTAACACGCTATGGATAAAATGATTAGTGTTATGCTCAAACTCGACAAGAGTCTCATCTATGTTGGGATCCTCCATCTTTTCCTCTACCTCTGCAACAACTCGAATCTGTGTAAGTTGTTTTTGTCCTAGTTGTTGAAGATACAATGAGCCTACTAGTTATACAGGTCCAATATCTACATTTTAAACCAATAGTTAGTCTATGATACATTAAAAACATAAAAAATTGTAAAATCCAAAAAACCAAAAAATATTCAAAATGACATTGTTTTACCTATATTGCCCCATTGCTCGCATTTAGGTAAAACAAGCTCTGGGTCTCCTAAAAAATCGACTCCAACATATGGATAGTCCTCAATCATGATAACTTGTACATGAATCCATCGAAATAAAGTAGGGGTAAGAGTCATCACAAGTGCATCCCCATGAAGAGACATGAGATTGACCCAATGGCTCGCTCCTTGAACCCTAGGTCCTAGAAGCTCCTAAGAGATGCGTTGGGGATGGAGTATTGGAATATTCTCCAAAGTGAAAGAAATCATAATAGAACCATATGCAAGTTCTTTAAGTGTCCATCATTTTCTAAGTTGAGTTGTTCCTTCACGTTATCCAACACCCCTTCACTCTATTTAAAGAGAGTAGGTTATATGCACTCCAATGTATATTTCATTTGGGACTTGGTAGCCAAATGTAAATTGACACTACCAGCCAAACGAGTGATAGTGAAGAGGATTGTCCTAAGAGGAATTTGCATGTCATCTTTGATTTCTATCTTCTTACCTTTTGTTGCTTGGGAACAAGGCCTATAATGGGAAGCTATGTAGTATGTTATCACAAAATCAGTACTAAGGGCTGCTACTTAATAAGATCTCATGAAACTGTTTCAAACCAGGCTTTAGACTAAGGTTTAGCCTCCTTAGTCAGAGAGGGCTCCCTCACAGATTTTTGATATGCATTAAAGGGAAAGAAAATATGGCTAACTCTTTAAACAGTATATGGAATTTAAGCTAGTTGGAACAACAAAATTAGGCTTCTCCCATTGGGCTATGGAGTCAGTGAGAGAGATAAGGATAAAAAATAACTCTTCTTATAAAACTGAGGCTTGTATATACTTCAATGAAAGAGTGACACATTAAGGAAAGTCTCAATAACTTGAAGTTCATAGGAGTCAGAGCATGTGGGCATGAATTCTGAGTAATGATACATCAAGGTATTCAAAAG
>APFE030534117.1:0-35790 GCA_000404065.3 Pinus taeda | reverse complement strand
TCCCCAAGCGAATGGACAGGTAGAAAGTACAAACAAGGTATCGGAAAATATCTTGACAAAAACTATAGCAAGTCATCGCCGAGATTGGTCGCAAAAAATTCCAGAAGCTCTTTAGGAGTATAGGATTACATGGCAGAATACAATCGGGTTTTCACCATTTGAGCTAGTCTATGGGAAGTCTCCCTTGTTTCCAGTAGAGTTCGAGATCAATATGCCCAGAACGGCTTTGGAAGTGGGGTTAGACTTATCAGAGGCCCAAAAACACCGACTGGAACAACTCAATGAGTTAGACGAGATTCGTTCTGTGTATGTCCAGAGAACCACTGCTATCCAACAACAAAGAATGAAATGGCATGATAAATTTATCAAGAATAAGGTGTTTCATACAGGGGACTAGGCATTTCTCTATGACTCCCGGTTCAAAGATTTTAAACGAAAGCTTCACACTCGTTGGATGGGACCCTATGAAGTGGATGATGTATTCGACAATGAAACAATTAGATTGGTTATGACAGATGAAAATCGTACTTCCTTCCTAGTGAATAGACAATGTCTGAAGTTATATCACCATCCAACTTCTAAGGATGCCTTCATCAAACATCTTTCTGATACGTCATGTTTAATGGTTGTTGGTGCAGAGAACACTCTTTCTACCTTCTGTTAATATATATTGTTGTTACTCCGCCGGTGTTGTTACTCTACCGTTGTTACTCTGCTGGTGTTGTTACTCTATCGTTGCTATTACTCCGTTGGTGCTGTTACTTCGTCGTCGTTGTTACTCTGTTAGCGTTGTTACTCCGCCGTTGTTGTTACTCCGCCGATGTTGTTACTCTGCCGTTGTTGTTACTCCGCTAGTGTTGTTACTTTGTCGTTGTTGTTACTCTGCTGGTGTTGTTACTTTGTCGTTGTTGTTACTCCGTCGGTGTTGTTACTTCGTCGTTGTTGTTACTCCGTCGCTGCTGTTACTCTATCATTTTGTTACTCCACCGGTGTTGTTACTCCGTCGGTGCTATTACTCCGTCGTTGCTATTACTCCACTAGTTATTTTTGTTGTTACTCCACCGCCAAGTAGGTGGTTAGGTATGCCTTCATTGACTCTTACAAATTTAATTAAAATATTCCAAAGAATAGACCAGTACGTGCCGCAAACAACCGCATTTTAGTTGGGGGGGTGGGGGGTCCCGTCATAACTAAACGACGACATACCTAAAATTGTAATTATATTACATCATTACCAAATCTAATGCGAACCGAAACCAAAAATATTGCGATTTTGTAATCATGATTTTGATGCATTGGAATTTGAAATCGTACGCCAAAAACGTTATCGGTCATTTCCCTGGTATGTTGTATTCAGTCACCATAATCATTCACTTGTACTACCATACCCTGCCATTATTTACTGTGTTTTTTGAGGTGTACCAGTCATTATTACCATTCTTTTACCTCATGGCCACCATGCTAACATTTTTGCCATCGTTAGTTTGGATTGCTATTATTCTCCCCCTGTTAGGATATTCTGACACATAGGAAATAGTTAAGTATAACTTGGTCTTGTGTAGAGTTAGGTAAAGTGTGTTTCTTTACTATGTACTTTTGTAACTTACAATCCGGTGTTCACGATATGTAGTGATCCGACGGTTCATTCTCTCCTCGGTATTATCGACACTTGATTTGTGGCTTAACACCCGATTGGTCCATGATCTCTTTTTAGAGAGCATGGAGGGTCATTTTTAGGGTAACCGTTCATGAGAGAAGCTTATGTAAATTTTCATTCTTTTATTAATAAATTGCTTGAAGTGGCCGCGTTGGCTCAGGCCATGGATTGTTTCCCTCTTTGAGGGTTTTAACCACGTCACCAATACTGGTGTATTGATCTGTGATCTGTTTGTGAGTGGTGTCCTTTGGTGTTATGTCTGAGGAACTTACCCTGTAAATTCCTACACCCCCTACCAACCGCCTGTATCCATCGTGTCGATCCAGTTCCTACAACGATGGGTGGGTTGGCTGTGCACCATGAGCTGAAGGATACAACAATGGTCCGAAATAATCGGGAAGTATGGCAGGTTTTTGAAAATGCAGGGTGGAACGTCTATCTCAACAGGTTGCAGGGGTTTAATGAGGCAATTGCGATTGAATTTGCACTCAATTTAGAGTAAGGGAGCTCTCGGGTCTGGGGGATAGAAATCCCTGTTATAGAGGAAACCATTGTAGAGGTCAGTGGGCTATCCCAACAGGGGTAGAGATGGTTTTCGCGAAGAACCTCCCTCCCGGAGTTCCCTGAAGCATTTTTGCAAGCCAGAGAGAATGTTGTTTAGAAAGGTCGGGGGTATGACCAGAATTCATTACCACACCCATGGGGTGAGGTAGCAGGTTTTGTAGTGAGATACATAACCTGCAAGGGGAGGTATACCACCGTGTTTAAATATCATTTCAGAATGTTGGCTCACCTCTGGTTCCCACAGTCGAAAGCCTTCTCATTGAATATGTCGTTCTTCCTGTTAAAAAGTCTCCAGATGATGGCGCAATCTGCTCGGCGTTCACGACAAGTTGCGGTAGTCATTGCCAACCATGGGTTGGTCCGACTGTTAGTTATGCATGCAATCGATTGACTTCAAATCCCGTGGGAAACATTCCGGGATTCTACAGAGGAAGAGATAGAAGCTACTAGAGCCACTAGAGAATAAGAGTCGAAAGCGATGGAGGAAGAACCCAGAGGAGAGGACGAACACATAGACCAAGAAGAACCAGAAGAAATGGAGATGGAACCCAAGGGGCTGAAACAAAATCGGGAGCGTGAACCGGAGAGGATAGTCGAGGCTGCCCCACAAGAATAAACCTCGACCAAAGAACCATTGGAAGAAGAAGTGTTGTAGCAAGGGGCCGATATAGAAAGGGTCACAAGCACCACGACCGAGGCTGTCTCACAAGAACTGGCCTCGACTATGGAGCCAGTGGAGCAAATCAGCAACGCTATAACAAGATAAGAGGTACCACATCAGGATGAGGTGGAAGAATTCGTTAATATTGCGGCCGGGGGTGTCCCACAAGGACCACTCTCGACCGTGGAACCGATGGAGGAAGATGAACCAGGACGAGAGGGGCCCGAAGCTGAAAGAACCGTGGGGCCAATAGAAGGAGAGGCTATAGGTATAATGGACGGAATTGACATAATGATGCAAGAATCCATTTTTATCAATGTCGTCCTGGAAGAAACAGTGCCAGCATCGTCTGATCAAGAATTGTTGGATACGGAAGGTGGTGTTACACAAGAACCACCATCAACCCGTCCAGCCCTGGTATGCAGAGGAATTAGATGTTGAGACTGATGCTGCTCGACAAGAACCAACGTCAACCTCGGAACGGGGGACTGCACAGACAGGGGTTTTAACCCAGAGCAAAGATGTTGCAGACAGAGGGAAAGAGCTCGAGGTCACAGCCGGGGACGAGATAGATCAGGGGGGAAAATTATTTCAATTTTCCTCTTACTTCTCCATTCCAAAAGGGGCGAGGGTGTCTCGCTCTTCCCGACACGCAGGGGAGGATGTTGTCGTTCCACCGATTTTGAAGTTTGATGGGTCGAATAAGGGACCAACTGCCACAAGTTTGTTGGCCGCAAAATTCCAGAGAGACCTTTCCCAGGAACCCAAAAGAGAGGAAGAGACAGGTGTTTCTGAAACAAGGGAACATGGAGGGGAAATTTTGGCTGAAACATCGATGGACACCCATCAAGTGAGTCCACCACCTATCGAGATAGCTTCACAACGGGTCGAGGCAAGAGTCAGTAAGTAAGTGATTGCTACCAAGGAAGAGAGACAAAGCAAAGCAGCCCCGTCAATTAACTGTGTGGATACTCCCTCGAGTAATCCACCACCGGTCGAACCGGTTACAGTACCAGATGAGGTGGTGGTCAAACAAGAATGGATAGAGTTGTGTGAGAAATGGAGGCTTCCTGTTAAGCAAAAATATTAGATGCAATTCAAAGAAACAATACAGCTCAAAACAGAGGTGAATAGGCTGAGAAGGCAGGTGCACCAGTTGAAGAAACAAGTGAAGAAATATAAGTGGCGTGCTAAGAAGCCCAAAGCCACGATGGCCGAAGCAGAGACACAGGTAGATGAAGTGGAAACAACCTCTATTGCCACTCAGATAGACCCTATCGAGTATTTGTTTGAAGGCAGTGAGTTTTCTTTGACGGTTGAAGTACAAACTTGGAAATCCACCGTGGCGCGATATCAGAACGAAGTGAAGAAAGCCCAAGAACGAGCATCCACGACTATCTTCCAATATGTGGAGCACATAGATATAATGCGATTGAGGTATGCAAAGCAGCAACTCAAGGTGGAGCGACTGGAAAGGCAAGTGGCAGAATTTAAATCCGACAAAGAACGAATTCTCAATTTAGCATAGGAGGTGATGGCACGTCGCCCTCCTGCTTCCAGTTACTCTTTATTTTTGCATGAATGTTTTCTTTTCTTCTGTTTGGAAAGCATCAAGAAAGAAATTAGTCATGAGATTGAGGATTGTGTACAGTTCCTCCAGATATTGAGAGCCCATGATGTGCCAACTCAGCATTTGATGTGTGAGCTTTACATGCATGAGTATCTCCTACGTGTTGATAGAGAATTTAATCCGGTTCCATATGTGGGGGACATTCATTTGAGGGCCCTCACCTCTTACATTTTCAATCAGATAAGCTGGTAGAAGGCTTCTAATACGTTTGAGTCAAGTTAGGTCACGAAGCCTTTTATGGTAAGAGGATAACCCGAGAGATCAGTGACTATGTACAATAAGCACGATACATCTTTAGAAATTGTGGGAACGGGGAACGGATGTTGAAGACACAAAAGTGGTGCATTGATCTCTGTGTCAAGCAATTAGTCACGTTTCAAGCTGAGGCCCTGGATAGTTGTCAGAAAATGTTGATGATGTCACCCACATTTGTCCGAAACAGAGAACTGTTTGGAGCACCAAATTTTGCACGAGCACTCAGTAGGGTGACACGTGTGCCACATTTCGTTGCAATAGCCACTTCTCCTACAAGTCAATGCTCATTTTGGCACTTCCTAAGAAACTTACAAGAAATTAATAGTGTGGAAAAATTCACCTGCTCATCACTTATAAAGGATATTAATATCCCCCTCCATCCACAAACTGCACTGTATTTTTCTATCACCTCCTTACCAACATCATTTTCATTATTTTTATGAAATGGATAACCCATAAATCCTAGATATGAGTTATGAATCAATTTCTATAGGCTCACAGAGCCACATCTCTATTTTGTACGCAACCGGGAGTAATTTAACACAAATATTTACTTCATTACTAGACCAAAATGGGGGATATCTAACAAATTTAAAATACTTGATTTATCAACCCCCTTAGTCCATTGTTGAGGTTCACAAACCCGTGGAAGTCTTGGTTGGACTGTGATAGTCATGTACTTTACCTTAGCAAATTGGGGAAAATTGTTGGGGTATGTGACAAAGTGTTCATTAAATTTCAGCTTGTCGATCATGTTGAGCATGCCACCTTATTTGATAACACCTTTCAGAATTGAAGGTGTTAACAATTTATACTTTGGCTCTTTCAACAACTGAGTTTTTTATTTTGCAACAAGTTGTGGAGTCCGCACACCACTAGCGACTTATGTCCTTGATTTATTGGGAACTAATGATGAGGCCATGGCATATGTATCTAACAAATACAAAATTCATCTGCAACTACATTTTGATTAGTTTTGTGCTTCACGCCTCGACTTTACTCTTACAAATATGAGACAATGAGAAAAGAACTGGATGAAGTCTTAGTGACTTACATGCCTTGTGCACATTTTCAAGAACAATAACTTTTAGTAATCTTGGTTATATCTTATAATAACTTCACTAGTCATGAACATAGTTTGTGATTCTAGCCATGGTAGAATTCATGCCAAGCAACCTTCCTAACATTTCCGCTGATCTAGGACACATTTTTATTTAATAGATTTAATGTCCCTTTTAATATATTTCCACAATGCCCATCCACATGGGTGGCACATGCTTTTACTGGTTCCTTTTTCTACAATTTCTTGGTTTCTATTGGCATCATTGACCACTAGATGTAGTCCACTTTTCATGTTATCACTGGTACTACACACTTTCCTTGAATGCTTATACATGTGGCTGTGCAATGTTCTTGGTGCACAATGTGTTAGCCCTTCACTGTAACAAGATATATCTACTTTTCCAAGTTAGTCACATTGTTCCTGCCAACACAACATTCTTTGGGCTCTCTACTTCACAATGTTGACCTGTGAATGCCAATAAGGTTACAAAAACAAATATTTTTTACCCCTACAAACACATCAACTTTGGAAAGTGGGGTAATTGTCTCTAGACAATTTTAGTCGGTTCCCTTTGACAAGTCATTGATGGGATCCTCATTCAGTTTCTCCGATTGTACTGTCATTGCATTTGTGACATACTGCATAAGATACAATCCAACCTAATGCATATGAAATTTCCTAGGGTGTTTCATAAATTCGTTGTCATACATCAACACAAGATCATCAACCTGGGATTTCTTTTGCTTGATATGGAAATCATGCCATGCCTTTTCCCTAGCCTTCACCTCCTAATAGGTCAACATTTTTCACCTCCCGAGTTCAATAAATATGGAGAACTAGAAATGAAAAGGTTTGTTACTAAACTACATATAAACGTGTTTTTATAAGAAGAAATCATTTTTTCCAAACACGCTTGCAAGCAATATTTCAAAATACAATATTTTCAAACGTTCTATTTTGGTTTGATTTTCTCTACAAGAGCATGTAATGTGCAACTTTATAATTTCAATACATAAGGTTGGTTTTTTAGTAAATTGACATATAATTGTAGTCTAAACCTCTCTAAAATGACAATTTGAGATGCTAAGATTTGGAATAAATTAATGAAATAAATAACACTAATATGATTTTACGGTTATGTAATAGCCTTGGGAGATTGCGTTAGAAAAGATAAACACCAAACAAACAAACTTAGGAAAAAAGGACAAGCAAACAAAAAGATAACTCCTCGGAGAACCACATTAAAGAAAAAGTGAACTGTGTAATTAAATAGAACAACATATAAGTGAGAGGAAGAATCTTACCTTAAGAATGTCATTGCAAACAGTAGCACAATAGTCTTTGTGCCATTAATATTTTCTCAAGTAATATTGTCAAGTTGGAAGTGATAGGTTTGGAGTTGAAAGTAAGATCACCAAGTGAAATTCTATTCAAGATGGAAAGGTCCTGTTGTTCCCCACCTTGTGAAGAAGGATCGCCCCTTTCTCTTTCATTATTCCTATCAAAAGAACCTTTTCTCCTTTTGTCTCCCTCCCTTTAAATTTTCTTTCCGATTCAATTATCCTTTTCGACTTCTCATAAATTGAACCTTTTCTCATTTTCTCTCACTTTAAATTCATGTTCCCATTCCCTTTCAATTCCCCCCACGAACCTTTCAAAAAATACTTCTTGCTCGATAGCACCGTGAAACCCTCTATAGTCGCTTTCCCTTTTCGTCTCTACATCATCCCCAATTCTTGTTCATAATTTGATCCCTCTTTGATAGAAACCTCCCTTGACTGGACACTCAACCTTCCAGAATATATCCCTTCTCCCCTTGGCTAGTTTGTTTCATAAAGCACTCTGCAATCCATTCCAATATATTTTCTTTATTTGTTAGTGATAAGTAACTAGGTCAAATCCCAATGAGTTTAGGGTAGCTTTTTTGACATAAAAGAAATTCTCTAACATGTCAAATAAAATAATCCTTCGTAGGTGACAACATGCAAAAAATGAGTTTAATACGTTTAAGCGCTCATTTGCTTTAAAATCAAGTTTAATATCTCTATTTTGAAACTAACATGGAATTTTTTTGGCTCAAGTCTTTCCTGAATATCTGGCGAGTCTCTCATGTCAATAAGATTTTTTATCTCTAGCTTGGCCTAAACATTTATTGAATATATGAAAAGTGTCTTGATGATCTTGTCAATAATAGTGGCAAATTCCTATCATGGACCTCTCCAAAGACCATTATCAATCCATAACACGTTGAAATCTTCAATGGTCCCATTCCCTTTCCTTTTCCGTGTTGTCCCCAATTATCGTTCCATCATTATGGCCTTTTTTTATAGCAAGCTCCCTTGATCGGTCACCGACCTTCCAATTAAGTCGATTCCTGCTCCTCTAGCCTAGGTTATTTCACAAAGTCATCTGCAATCCATCCCAATAGGATTTTCTTTATCTGCTAGTGGTAGGTCATGAGGTCGAAACCCTATGAATTTTGGGTAGACTTTTGGTCATTAAATAAAGCCTATGGCATTCCAAACAAAGTCAACACCAATTTACATACTTTTTAGTGTTTGTAAGCTAAAACATCTAGTTTCATACTTTTTACTGTGAAAATCGACCCAAAGTTTTTATGTCATGATTCTTTCTGGAATGTGTGGAGAGTCTCTCAACTTTCAAGTCAAGAATGTTTTTCTCAAATCTGGTCCAACTGTTTATGGAATATTTGGAAATCTCTCAAGAATCTTGTCAATAATAGTGGTGAATTCCCCTTAGGAACATCTCCATAGACCATTCTTGTCCTATAGCACGTTGAAACCCCTGATGGTCATTTTCACCTCCCACTCTACATCATCCCTAATTCTTGTTCCATAATTATGGCCTTCTTCATAGTAATCTCCTTCCATGGTCACTTAACCTTCTAGACTCTATTCCTACTCCCAACCAGATCCATTTCAGGGAGGCCTTTGTAATGCAGTTCAATATGATTTTCTTTATTATCCAATGGTAGTTCGCAAGGTCGAAACTTGGTGAGTCCAAGAGAGCCACTTAAAATCTTTCTTGAATGTATGGGGACCCTGTCATATGAATAATGCCTTGTGCGGAGTCCATCCTGGATGTTTATTGAATGTTTTGAAAATCTCGAAAATCTTCACAACAATAGGGGTGATTTTTGTTTCATAAATTGAAAGGAATAAATTTGTCATTCATTTTTCTCTAGAAATGCTTTAGGTATTAGCTGAAAATGCCACCGAACTCTTCGAGGTGGCGAGTTAGAATCATCTCCTTGTGGGTGCTCTGGTTGGATGTTTACGAAGGAGAAGTGCATTTTGCATACATATCCGACTCTTGAACTCTCAAATCAAATGGAAGAAACCTAATGGAAAAATTTGACACAGTTATATGAAGGATGTGAGATGTCTTTCAGTGATTAATTTTGCATATCATACCTGACCCTTGAACTCTCAAATCAAACGAGAAAAATATAATGACAACCAGAAAGATCGATTTGTTGAGCCTGGATTACAACCTTTTCCATTCGGGTAGACCATGGGATGTTTAGATGCAAAGGAAATTTATTTAAAAGTATATTTTTTTTAATCAATTAATATGCAAAATGTGTAGTAATATTTGTACAAATTATTTAAATTAGTAAGGATTTCGTAATTTTTTTTAATAGAGTTTCAGTGATTTTATTATATAAAATTTGGGTGAAACATTTTTAATGTTTTTTAGAAGAGAGAGAGAGAGAGAGAGAGAGAGAGAGATTAATCTATGAATTAAATTTAATCTGTAAGTAGTTTTGAACTTCATCCTTCTCAAAATTGTTGAATAGTTGATAATTAAGATGTTATTTGTAATGATTTAAATTATTCCATCAAAGTGGATGATCATTTATCATATATTCAATGATAAATCTCAATCTCGTTATGTTACCGATGACAATTATTATATATTATTATGCATGGCATATGTGCTTATCTTCTCCCCATCACATGTCAAATGTGTTAACCGTATGGAAATCCATGAAAGTAGTATTTAAGGAGGAAATTAATGAATGAAGATGAAATCAACCTCTTTAACATTTTATAAATGGATACGATAATGAATGAAGAAAGATAAGTTCGAAAACATGAACATTTTTCAGTGCATCTGCGTGTAATTCCCTTTAAAATTCGCTTTCCCAAGCTATAATAAGTTTGGTCATTATGAATGGGAGTGTGTTTTGGGCTTATTTTAAATCTAGTTGTTCCCTTGGATAGGTAATTAATAAACCTAAACAATAATATTGTGAAACAACTCTAGAGTTAGTAACTTGATTGGTTGGGAGCATTCTCCAATTTACTAAGAATAATTTTAAAAGATAGATTTAACTTTTATTACACTCACCTAGAATATACATTCTTACTAAATTATAAATTAGTAATATATGTACTTTAAAACTATAAATATGCATGTAATGCTTTATAAACACCAAGTGTGAAGTGTAATTGGCCTCTGCAAGGCATATTTTAGCGCTAAAGATTGTGAACGTTTAACAGAGAGGTTACCCTTAGATTAGATTATTACACCCATTGAATTATGACATATACTCCTCCTAATCCTAATGGCAACAAAATTATCTTCATCACAAAAATTGGCAATCCAAGATCATGTCCCCACAAAGTGCTTTTTCGTTGAGCCGGGAACAAAATTATCTTCGCAAAAACTGGCAATCCAAGATCATGTCCCCACAAAGTGCTTTTTTGTTGCACTGGCAGTCAAGAAAAGTGCTTTTGTTTTGCAGAGGTGGCAGTCAAGAAAAGCTTTACCGTTGAATCCAGCCAATATTTGTTTCCGATCCTTGTCCCAATCTTTGCCTTTTACGAATCTGCTCCTCCTCCTCCCATGGCTACTGCGCTTCGCTGTATGAGTCTTGTCTTGGAGCTCCATGTCATGTATGTTTGCGCTTCGCTGTATGAGTCTTGTCTTGGAGCTCCATGTCATGTATGCTTGTGAGTCTGGTTGTCTCTGTATGAGTTTTGTGTAGTCTTGTCTGGTCTCTGTATGAGTTTTGTGTTGTCTGGTATGGTCTGGTCTGGTTTGCGTGTTGTTGTGTTGCGCGGTACAGGGAGTTGAAGGTAAACATACATCACATCAATTTTCTCAAGGTAGACAGACATCACCGGAGCGAAAGGTATGTGAATGAGGAGATACCCACCCATATCCTCCTCAATCCCAGGTATGCAAATTTCTGTACATGTAACCTTCACACAGATGTTAGATTAGATTGGCTTAGTAATTGGCATACACTGCAAGAATTAGAATTAATATAATTTTGTAATTATTTCATGCAATTAGCTCTGTTCTAGCATATATTGAATTACCAGGCTAAACGCACAAATATGAATGGGCACCTGCTTCAGTTTTTGAATCCACAGAACTTGCCTAATTATGAATTGGTACATGCCCTGCTTCAGTTTTTGAATGCACAGAAATTTCTAGGCTAAACGTATTTATATGAATTCATATTTGCATGGGATGGGATTCAATCAATCGCAGGTAGATTAGGTGAATTTCTATGCATCGAGTCTCTGTTTTTCTTCTTTTTCTAGTTATAAATTCAAATAGATTCTTCTAGTTATAGATTTAAATAGAGGCACATAATTAAATCCTGCCACATCCACATCCATCCTCCTCTCTTCTGGCAAAATCCTGTATAGTCTCTTTGTTTCAACTTTCTCCGTCTTCTTTGGTTAATGTTCATCTAATATGGTCAACTTCTCTATAGTCTCTTTGTTTCTGCGTGTCTTTCTTTTGTTAATTCAATTTTGTTAAATGCATATAAGTAGCTCTCTGTTATCAATTTTGTTGTTAAATGCATACAAGTGGTAGCTTTGCTCTTTGTTTTATATGCAATTCTGTATGATAAGGCCATCATTGTGCGTTTACTTATACTGTTTGTGCTTTTGCTTATGCAATTATGGATGATAAGGCTCTGTATTTGTACTCTCTGTTCTATATGCAATTCTGTATGAAAAGGCCGTCGTTGTGCTTTTACTTATACTGTTTGTGCTTTTGCTTATACAATTATGGATGACAAGGCTCTCTGATTGTACTGTTGTGGATGTATCGTTCCCTTACCTCGTTGGGCTTGGGAAGAAGTCCTTATGCACCGATAACTATAAGGATGGAAGGAGAAACAAAGAGTATATATATCTCATTAGGGTGCGGGCATTTGCTATCTCTGATCGATCCAGAGACTTGTTCAGCCTCTGCGCGGTGTTTCTGTGAAAAAACAGTGTGACTGTGCTGCATGATGCCAGTCTTATTCAACCAGCACAGACATGTACGAATATTTTGTAATACATATATATTTTTAAGAAATATATATGTAGCAGGCCATTTCCCATTAAATTTGCAGACAATAGAATCTTTAAAGCGAATGTAGATGGGTTGCGAATGTAATATTTAGTACCCAATAAATCCTCAACCTGTACTTCAGGGCGTCCAGTGTGATGGTTAAAAATTGATAAGCAGTGCATACTTCGCAAACCTTGAAGTGATGGTGAGATGATCTCCCTCAGCATTGAAGACTACCACTGAGCATGTGACCCAGGGCTTTGTAAAACCATGTTGATGCTTTCTGTATTTGTGATCGACTGGTATTCCATTGCATGTAATGAAATGACCAAAAATATGTGTTTTCTTAGCTTAGATTCGATTGGGTTTAATAGTAAACGACATGTGAACCTTCGATTATTTGTTTTGAATATATGAACAAATGGATGACCTGGCACCGATCCACCCGCACTGTTATACGGAGAACATGAGAAGCGTGGACGAGGTGGATCACTGTGCCAGTGGGACCTAGTGCGTGGATTTACAAGCATGTTCGGCGAGTAGAGCAGCAGCTTCAGGCATCAGAGCCACAAATCAAAATGTCTGACCACTGTATGTTGTTCATATTCTTCCCAGCGCCAGTCCACTGGATCAACTCCTCATCGATGGGTATATTTTCTTATTTTTCATTTTATTTATAGATAGAAATTTGGATAACCCGTTGAATTTATCTGTTTCGGTAAGTAATTGGATTTCATTATTGTGGGATTCATTTTCAGCTGCTGTGTGACGGGTTCTCAGCGGGAATGGGACGCAGGAAGCAAACCACTGATGGGCTTCAGGATACACAGGTGCTCACCATTACCATTTTCTTTTTTCGATGTTGTTTTTTCCATTATAGTTGTCTTAAGAAAAATAGTCTCACCTATAATGTTTGACTCGGCTCCATTATTTGACCAAACCAATTCATCCTCTATGTTCTTAATTCTAACATGACTCATTTTCAGTTTTCTTGTATAGGCCTCCTATACGTCTCCTTCAATACCATCCAAACCTAGGAAGTTTGTTTTCTTCCACTCTTGATGCCATATACATTACAATTATAGGGGGTTGCCTAATCTAAGTTATAGTTGTTTTTAGGGACTTATTTCTCCACTTCCAACCTTAGGAAGGATTAGTTCCTACCCTTTACTCTTTCTCCATTACCAACTTCCCACAGTAGCCAATTCTGCACAAGAGGGAAGGCTTGGACAATGACCTTCCAACATATCAACAAATTATATTATGAGCATTCTTGGAAGGTTTTCTAATGAATTAGGTTCAATGTATTTTTATAGGATAACTTGGCTTCATAGACCCTTATTTGATACGAGCCTCCATATGCCTCTAGCTACCAAAGCCTTCCCAAAATTAGGCATATTCTAGTAAGCCCCAACTCCTTCACCTTCTTAAATCTCAACTTCTTCATCACTTTCGATTTTTAACTATGTTCATGTTCCAACATTTGCATTTTCTCTTCTTACAACGAAGCCTACTAAATGAGCCAATTTCAGTGAATAAGTACCTTTTTTATCTCATTATTATAGTAGAGTCTCGACTTTTTAATTTTCAAACTTATTTTCATCTAAATGATTTTTTTTTTTTTTCGTTTTGAAGTCAAAGTACATGCTCCAATACTAATGCTCAATGTAGCAAGGTTTCTCTTTAGTCAAGTTAAGAAGATGATTTCAATCATCAAATTATGTTAGTCACTTTCTTAAATGATAAATCAATTTATGCATATTTTGTTTCACTATATAGAAAGCATGGATTTTCACTGATTTTTAAAATATATTATTTTTGCAGAGAATGACTTGGATATGTGCATGGCCACGACATACGAAGCATTTACATGTCCATCATGTTCATGACAAAAGACATGAAATGATTACGACATTAATCACTTTCAAAAGAAATTAGCATTTATTTATTCATTGTGTTGTAATTACTCTCGAAAAACTCATAATAATAAAATGATAATTTTTTTTTTTTGAAGGGGCTAAAAAGCCCCTTCCCAATGCCCTGAAGAACGAACCATGGTCGTTCTTAAGGGTTTGTGCATCCTCTCTCCTTTTCGACTTCTTAGTTTTTACTTTTCCTCGGATTTGGTTATGTCTAATAGTAGTTAGCATCATAGATTTTAAGCTAGTGACTTTTAATGATACATCAATCTACATTATGGAACATACTTGAAATTTGAAATCCAAAATTAACTTCTTAATTGTTAATGTATGCTTCACACATTTTAAATTGCTAAATGCATTAAAATAGTTTTTGTTTGTGTATTGACGTGTATTCATGTTATTTTAATGTAATGTTTGATGACATTTTGTACTTTGTTTATGATCATAACTAGTGACCTATTGCATGGTGTGCCTTAGCAGTGCACCCTTCTCCATCGAACCAAAGCCTCACAGAAAATTATATATATAAATATAAAAAAATTAAAATTGTAAATATAAAATATATATCGTAATTTATATAAATTAAATTTTAATGATGGAAGGAAAACATTATATTTAATTAATTTATATAAATATTTAAAATAAATATATCATTATAAATGCAAATATTATTTTTGAATCATTTCATAAAATATATATAAACACCATTTATAAACATTAATTAATAAACCTTTGATATGTTATTATAAACTAATTTATATCATTTTAAATTCATATGTTAAATAATTTTATGTGAACATTAAATTCTATTAAATATATTAAATATGATAAAACTAAATCTTTTAAAATATAAACCTATATATTTTAATCAAGCTATATATCTTTTATATATATAAATGTATATATTTTTAATGAAAATTATAGTAAAAAATATTTATTATTTAAATATATCATTGTGTCTATTCTAAAATAATAAATACTTTATATCTTTCCATATATAGATATATTATAATATATATATTATATATGCTTTTTTTTCAAGTCATTTAAACTTGGGGGCCTATGGTTTTAATTAGCATGTGTTTCCTCCTAAGGGTCATAGGTTCAAAACTAGAGGGGGGTAGAGTATGTATGCCTTTGTAGACTTAGTAGTCAAATAGGGAGGTGGGTCTCTTCTCCCACAAATAAATGGGTCTCATACACCAATGCGGTGTATGGGTTGGCCATGATGTTAAAATTGGATAATAATAATATTAGTTCATGAAATCGTGAAGATCATATTTATTTAATTAACATTTTAAAGAAATTATATAATTATGTAATATTATTTTTAATAAATATATAAAAAATATTCAAATATTAAATTTTATTAAATTTATATATATTAAGAATACATGAATATAGAGGACCCCGATGGGGGTGACAACCGGCAGACAAGAGGCTCACGACGAGGTGTTAATTCCCCAACACACATTATAAATGTTTAACCAATTTGATGGGATCGCTTCACCTAACGTGAGCTTAGCGAACATTCTGGAGAGTGTTTGGTTTATAATTATGGTATGCTTGGTTGAGGTCTTCATTTCCATGTTACCAGAGATAGAGATGGTGGTTGTGGTGGGCGGTATTGTTTCAGATGCACAAGGTGGCTTACTCTCTAAGCCACAACACACTCATTAGTGTTAGTATGTTCCATGGGGATTCATTCTCTAGAGGCAGAGTGTGGCGTCGGCATTGGTGGAGGTTTTAGAGGGAGATACTTGGGACCCTGGTTCGTGGTGGAAGGAGGTGGCTTTCAGACTTTTGTGGCAACACAATTCTAGTGTGACATCTAATACTGGGGTCATCTGTAGTGCAACTCGGGGGCCATCCAATTTCACAATTGTGTAGGTAAATTTCTATAACTATGTCTTTGTGGTTCCTTTAGTTTGGAGTTTGGTAGTAGCTAAATTTTTTCCATCCTCATATCAGTAATGGTTGGGTGGAGCAGTGTGGTGACTAGATGCTTTATTGTTGACGGGGCGAGGGGTCTCTTAGTGGGTGTCGAGCTTAAAAGGGTGTTGTATTGGGGGTGGCATACTAACCCTAGTGGGTGGCCACGTGTTGTGGGGGCCTGGTGGCTCTAGGTACGAGGGTGACTACTAGTGATGTGCGTCTGGTGTTTCTTGGTGCGAGGAGAGGGTGAGTAGATAGGGAGGTGGGTCAAGGGTTTGTCGCTTATGCAGCACCATTGATCCAAGGACTGGGTTGACAGTGCTAGTATTTGGAGATACTCTATGGGTGGGGGTCTCATGGAGTTAATATAGCGAGGAGGCCATGACAAGAGATGCAACGATAAAGAGGCTGCACACATAAGGGTGTCGACCCTTGAGGCCTCAGAGTGATGCATCTGGTCGACCAACGAGGTCCTGGGGGAGAAGTTGACTAGTAGGTCAACTCTCCAAGAAGGGTGGACCTCCCCCCCCTCGATTTTAATCTATTGAGGCCCAATTACATCAAGTTACTCTGATGGTTGAGCAATTATCTTAGGATAGGCAAGATGAATATAACGAAGTCATAACTTTCATGAATGATTTGTAGCATAACTAGTGGCACATACTAGATAAGTTGGTATCTCTTCGGCGCAAGCATAAGCATATTATGGATAAGAAGACTTGCTTGGAGGGCCATCTGGATCACATAGAGGCCCATGTGTATGAGGAATTTTGCTAACCTCCACCACCAAGAGATGAATCATATGGTCCACAACTAGGGTATACTAATGCTCAGAGATGATGGCTAGTTGTTTTTGTATCTTGGGTCATTTTTTTTTACTATGGGTTGCATGCATGAGATACTTTGGTTTTATGCTACTCTTCTGTTTGTGATTTTGTCAATACCTCCAAGCCAACCAGTCCGGGAGCAATGAAGCTAGGGGTGTTTTGAACTGGAATCAACCATGAAGTAGTATTTTGAGTAATTAATGGAAACTTTCGAATTATATATATATATGAACCAAATATATTAGATATTTTCAATATATAAATAAAAATAACAAACATTTTATTAATATTAAATTTAAATTATTACAATACATACACAATGAAATTTTGGCTCTGTTAGGGTTTTCAAAATCTATGTATAATTAAAATTTTCAAAAACCCTCATGGTGGCCCAGACTATCTCATAGAGGAATTTTGCATTACTCTTGCAGATATGTTGCCAGGAGATTGTGTGCCAAATTCACCAACTTGTTATCAGATATTTGTCAAGCTCCCCTCTAGATAGCCATTACTCATTAGGGTTTTTCATTCAAATCAGGTCACTTTTCGCTTCTTTCCGACACCCTTCTTTTATTCAAATGATGAAGTGTTGATGATAAAATCCATTTGGGGGACAAGATTCAAAGCTCAACGACTTTTGGTGTGGACCATGCTCCTTCAACAAGTAGAGAGATATTATATAGTAATGCTTCTCTGGGTATATTGAAACGAGCTCATTAGTTAGCTTCCTCATAATTTGATAAGGAATTTCCCTAAATGCGTAATGATAATTGGCAGATCATTTTAATCAAACCACCTTTGAAAGGTTGGGTCAAGGTTTCCAGAAAGAAAGGAAAAAAATGCGGGCTTGAGGATGAGCCCTTATTTGAGTGATTCATCTTTCTAATTGTTTATTCTATCCCTTTATGTCTTCTTTGTTACTCTCAATATCATTCATCCCTACTTAGATATCATTAATACAGGGAAGATTGTGCCAAAAAGTGAGGCATGATATAATTTTATTTTTGTTTGATAAAAAAAATTAAACATTAAAAAATAAATTTTAGTTAAATTTTAATTATTATAAAATAATATTAAAATAAATCAATATAATTTTTTAATAATATACACAACATTATTCATCAAGTTTTTAATAGTGTATGTTTAAATATATTGTAATATTTTATTTTAAACATTTTTACAAAATATTAAACATTATATATTTAAATTTTAAATATTTTAAATTATATTTAATTATATATTATATATATATATAATTATATATTATATATATATATATATATGGGGTTAACTCACTAACTAGCATTAATTCATGAAATTGTGAAGTATATTCGAAAAAAAATAATATTATACATGTTATAATATTATTAATATTGATTAGATGATATTTCGATATTATATAATTATATAATATTATTTTAATAAATATTTAAATATAAAATATTATTAATTATATATAAATATTGAAATATATAACAATATGAATTAAATTAAAACAATTTTACCCGTTTATCATATATAAAATTTAAATAACAAATATCTTTTTAATATTAATATTAAATTACTATAAAAAATCAACATAAATTTTTAATGGTATGCAAATATTATTATTATTGAAGTTTTAATAAATTGTATCAATATGATCAAATATATTCTCAAAGTGGGGGCTTTTGTGAGGAGTGATTTTGTTCTACTATTTCTAGATTATTCACATAAACATAAAAACATTAAACATCAGATTTCTTCATCATATATATATATATATAGTGGAGGATGATAAAAATTGGGCTCTAATGCTTGCATGTGTGTATTTGCATAGAGAGCTTCTCTTAGCTTCAAGAATCATAAATTCTCTACTAACGAGGCCAACCACATGAAGGTGGAAGTCATCTGGCCTCCCCCCTCACTTCTAGCCTATAATTACACTACTCTCATCACTCCCCAAACCCCACCTTCTATTTTAAATTACATAAAATATGTCATCCACGTTCATTCTAAATACATAGATATAAAAGAAACAACATAATAAAAATTATACACAATCATCAATGCATATGAAATTTCCATTAATATATGATTGCAGATCAAAATTTTGCAAACATAAAAACATTATGCGTAAAATTTTGATTATTACAAAAAATAAGCATCAAAGTTTTAATTATTGCAAGCAAAGAAATTGTAAATACAGAGACCCCAAAAATTGTCAAACATACAAACATTACATGTCAAACACAAAAAATGCTATAAATGCATAAACATATAAGCCTATGTAAACTTTACACATTGGCAAAAGAAATTCACACACACTTTAAAATACAAGTCATACAATATAATTGTAAATACTATTCAAATCAAACTCAAAATACAAGCATACACAAACATAGAAACATCACATATCAATTACACCCTAAAAATCTTGTAAATGCATAAGATACAAGCACATGGAGATACAAAGCATTGCCAAATGAAATTTCAAACACATTCCAAAGTACATATCCAAATGTCATACAAAATCATTGTAAATACACAACCATACAAATGAAACTGAAACCTCAAACATTACTACAATCATGAATACACATCAAAATACAAAAATACACAAGCATAGAAACATCACATATCAATTACACCCTAAAAATATTGTAAATGCATAAGATACAAGCACATGGAGATACTAAGCATTGCCAAATGAAATTTCATACACATTCCAAAGTACATATCCAATTGTCAGACACAATAAATGTAAATAAACAACCATACAAATGAAACTAAAACCACAAACATTACTACAATCACGAATACACATCAAAATACAAGAATACACAAACATAGAAACATCACATATCAATTATACCCTAAAAAATTGCAAATGCATAAGATACGAGCACATGGATATACTAAGCATTGCCAAATGAAATTTCATACACATTCCAAAGTACATATCCAAATGTCATACACAATCATTGTAAATACACAACCATACAAATGAAACTAAAACCTCAAACATTACTACAATCATGAATACACATCAAAATACAAGAATACACAAGCATAGAAACATCACATATCAATTACACCCTAAAAATATTGTAAATGCATAAGATACAAGCACGTGGAGATGCTAAGCATTGCCAAATGAAATTTCACACATTTCAAAGTACATATCCAAATGTCATACACAATCATACGAATGAAACAAAAGCCACAAACATTGCTACAATTATGAATACACATCAAAATACAAGCATATACAATTTACATAGAAACATCACATATCAATTACACCCTAAAAATATTGTAAATGCATAAGATCCAAATGTCATACACAATCATTGTAAATACACAACCATACAAATGACTCAAAAACCACAAACTTTGCTACATACATGAACACACATCAAAATGCAAGAATACACAAACATAGAACCATCACATATCAATTACACCCTAAAAATATTGTAAATGCATAAAATACAAGCACATGGAGATACTAAGCATTGCCAAATGAAATTTCACACACATTCCAAATTACATATCCAAATGTCATACACAATCATTGTAAATAAACAACCATACGAATGAAACTAAAACCAAAAATATTGCTACAATCATGAATGTACATCAAATCTTGATCACCATACATAAATAATATTGTAAATACAAAAACATACAAATATCACCCGTCAAATTTTGATCACCACACATAAAATATTGCAAATACACACATATCACACATCAAATTTTAATCATCACAAAAAACATCATGTTAATGGTCATTGCTAAAGGAGACAAACACACACGCAAACATTTCAAAATACATATCAACATGCTATACATATCCATTGTAAATACAACCATTAAAACTCAAACAACAAACATTATCATAGACAATCATAAACAAAGTACAAAATGTCATCAAACATTACATTAAAATAACATGAATAAATTGTTTTAATGCATTTAAGAATTTAAAATGTGTAAAGCATACATTAACAATTAAGAAGTTGATTTTGGATTTCAAATTTCAAGTATGTTCCATAATGTAGATTGATATGTCATTAAAAGTTATTAGCTTAAAATCTATGATGCTAACTACTATTAGACATAACCAAATCTAAGGAAAAGTAAAAACTAAGAAGTGGAAAAGGAGAGAGGATGTACAAACCCTTAAGAACGACCATGGTTCGTTCTTAAGGGCATTGAGAAGGGGCTTTTTAGCCCCTTCAAAAAGAAATATTTTATTATTATTATTACGAGTTTTCCGAGAGTAATTACAACACAATGAATAAATAAACGTCAATTTCTTTTGAAAGCGATTAATGTCTTAATCATTTCATGTCTTTTGTCATGAACATGATGGACATGTAAATGTTTCGTATGCCGTGGCCATGCACATATCCCAGTGATTCTCTGCAAAAATAATATATTTTAAAATTCAGTGAAAACCATGCTTTCTATATAGTGGAACAAAAAAATGCATAAACTTATTTATCATTTAAGAAAGTGACTAACATAATTTGATGTTTGAAATCATCTTCTTAACTTGACTAAAGAGAAACCCTGCTACATATTGAGCATTAGTATTGGAGCATGTACTTTGACTTCAAAAGGGAAAAAATCATTTAGATGTAAGTAAGTTTGAAAATTAAATAGTCTAGACTCTACTATAATAATAAGATAAAAAAAATACTTATTCACTGAAATTGACTCATTTAGTAGCCTTCATTGTAAGAAGAGAAAATGCAAATGTTGGAACATGAACATAGTTAAAAATCGAAAGTGATGAAGAAGTTGAAGGAGTTGGGGCTTACTAGAATATGCCTAATTTTGGGAAGGCTTTGGTAGCTAGAGGCATATGGAGGCTCATATCAAATAAGGGTCTATGAAGCCAATTTATCCTATGAAAATACATTGAACCTTATTCATTAGAAGACCTTCCAAGAATACTCATAATATAATTTGTTGATATGTTGGAAGGTCATTGTCCAAGCCTTCCCTCTTGTGCAGAATTGACTACTATGGGAAGTTGGTAATGGAGAAAGAGTAAACGGTAGGAATTAATCCTTCCTAAGGTTGGAAGTGGAGGAGTAAGTCCCTTAAAACAACTATAACTTAGATTAGGCAACCTCCCCATAATTCTAATGTATACGGCATCAAGAGTGGAAGAAAGCAAACTTCCTAGATTTAGATGGTATTGAAGGAGATGTATGGGAGGATTTATTTGGTACTAAATATTACATTCGCAACCCATCCACAATCGCTTTAAAGATTCTACTGTCTGCAAATTTAAGGGGAAATGGCATGCTACAACATATTTAATGGGAAATGGCCTGCTACATATATATTACTTAAAAATATACATGTATCACAAAATATTCATACCTGTCTGTGCTGGTTGAATAACACTGGCATCGTGCAGCACTGTCACTCTGTTTTTTTTATTACAGAAACACCGTGCAGAGGCTGAACAAGTCTCTTGATCGATCAGAGATAGCAAATGCCCGCCCGCCCGCCTCTCTGCACGGGCTCTCAAGGACGCCTTCGTATACTGTACCAAAATTGGATTCAAAACATTTAGGTGATTATAGTTTTAAGGAGGTCATAAATAAAATTATTGGATTCTACTATTTGTATCACAGATTTGGAATTCCCATTGTCCAGGAAAAGTAAGGCTGATTTACCTTGTCGTAACATTGAAAGTGGGCAATTCAGGGGCTGTTGCTTCCAGGATCTGAGGGATACCTTAGCTCCCCACAAGTCCCCACTCCAACTTGAATTTCCTGCGTGTATGACAAACTTGCATTCTCAGGAAGGAAACAAACAGAGCCTATTCAGATTGATTCTCAGGAAGGAAACAAACACACACAGCCTATTCAGATTGATTCTCAGGAAGGAAGGAAACAAACAGAACCTATTCAGATCAATCGAAGACTTAATCTATGGAAATCTATGTTTCTATTAATCGGAGAGAGAATTAGATGGGCATATAATCTCTGAACGTAGTATCTCTGAAACTTCTCATATAATCTGTGTATACCTGAATTGGCGTTCTTCCCTTGAGCAGAGGTAGGGTGTCGCACCCTAATGAGATATGTATACTCTTTGTCTCCTTCCAGCCTTATAGTTTGTCAGTGTATAAGGACTTCTTCCCAAGCCCAACGAGGGAAGGGAATGCTACATCCACAACAGTACAATCACAGAGCCTTGTCATCCATAATTGCATAAGCAAAAGCACAAACAGTATAAGTAAAAGCACAATGATGGCCTTATCATACAGAATTGCATATAAAACAGAGAGTACAAACACAGAGCCTTATCATCCATAATTGCATAATCAAACGCACAAACAGTATAAGTAAAAGCACAATGATGGCATTATCGTACAGAATTGCATATAAAACAGAGAGCAGAGCTGCTACTTGTATGCATTTAACAACAAAATTGATAATACATAACTACTTATATGCATTTAACAAAATTGAATTAACAGAAACAAAGAGACTATATAGAATTTGACCATATCAGATGGACATTAACCAAAGAAGATGGAGAAAGTTGAAACAAAGAGACTATACAGGATTTTAGCAGAAGAGAGGAGGATGTGGATGTGGGAGGATTTAATTCTGTGCCAATCAGGGGCAGGGCGTGTGAAGTAGTTTGCAGCAGTGCAGGAGGCAATACCGCCCAGCCAAGACAAGACAGGGGTAGTCTCTGTTTGCCATGGCACCGTCAAGCCAAGACAAGACATGGGCATCCTCTGTTTGCCATTGCACCGCCAAGCCAAGCCAAGACAAGACAGGGGTAGTCTCTGTTTGCCATTGCACCGCCCAGTTAAGAGCTTGAAAAGGGCCGGCCGAACGATCCTCATACTGCAACATTGATCCCAAAGAAGAAAAATAGAGACTCTATTTGAATCTATAACTAGAAAAAGAAGAAAAACAGAGACTCTATTTAAATCTATAGACACAGACTCTATTTGAATTTATAACTAGAAAAAGAAGAAAAACAGAGACTCTATTTAAATCTATAGACACAGACTCTATTTGAATTTATAACTAGAAAAAGAAGAAAAACAGACAGAGACTCGATGCGTAGAAATCCACCTAATCTACCTGCGATTGATTGAATCCCATCCATGCAAATATGAATTCATATAAATACGTTTAGCCTATAAATTTATGTGCATTCAAAAACTGAAGCAGGGCATGTACCAATTCATAATTAGGCAATTTCTATGGATTCAAAAACTGAAGCAGGCGCCCATTTATATTTACGCGTTTAGCCTGGTAATTCAATAGATGCTGGAACAGAGCTAATTGCATGAAATAATTACAAAATCATATTAATTCTAATTCTTGCAGTGTATGCCAATCACTAAGCCAATCTAATCTAACATCTGTGTGAAGGTTACATGTACAGAAATTTGCATACCTGGGAGTGAGAAGGATAGGGGGATATCTCCTCATTCATATACCTTTCGCTCCGGTGATGTATGTCTACCTTGAGAAAATTGATGTGACGTATGTTTACCTTCACCTCCCTGTACCGCGCAACACAACAACACGCAAACCAGACCAGACCAGACCATACCAGACAACACAAAACTCATACAGAGACCAGACCAGACTACACAAAACTCATACAGAGACCATACTAGACTACACAAAACTCATACAGAGACCACCAGACTCACAAACATACATGACATGGAGCTCCAAGACGAGACTCATACAGCGAAGCGCAGTAGCCATGGGAGGAGGAGGAGTAGATTCGTAAATGGCAAAGATTGGGACAAGGATCGGAAACAAATATTGGTTGGATTCAACGGTCAAGCTTTCCTTGACTGCCACCTTTGCAAAACAAAAGCACTTTTCTTGACTACCAGCGCAACAAAAAGCACTTTGTGGGGACATGATCTTGGATTGCCAGTTTTTGTGAAGATAATTTTGTTCCCGGCTCAACGAAAAAGCACTTTGTGGGGACATGATCTTGGATTGCCAATTTTTGCGATGAAGATAATTTTGTTGCCAATACGAGTATAAGTCATAATTTAATGGTTGTAATAATTTAACGTAACCCCTTTCTTAAACTTTCACAATTTCAGATGCATTGGCTTAGATTGTATTTTATTTAGTATGTCACAAATGAAATGATAGTACAATTGGAGAAATTGAATGAGGACCCCATCAATGAACTTGTCAATGGGAACAGAGTAAAATTGTATAGAGACAATTGCCCCACTTTCGAAAGTTTATATGTTTGTAGGGGAAGAACTATTTTTTTTGTAACCTTATTGGCATGCACAAGTCAACGTTGTGAAGTAGAGAACCCAAAGAATGTTGTGCTCGTAGGAACAGTGTGACTAACATGGGAAAGTAGATATATCTTGTTGCATTGAAGGACTAACACACTGTGCACCAAGAACATTGCACAGACAAGTGTATAAGCAGCCAAGGAAAGTGTGTAGTACTGATGATAACATGAGAAGTGGACTACATCTAGTGGTCGATGATGGCAACAGAAACCAAGAAATTGTAGAAAAAAGTACCAGCAAAAGTGTGTGCCACACATTTGGAATTGTTGTTAGTGAATTAGAGAGTGCTCCCAACCAATCAAGTTACCAACTCTAGAGTTGTTTCAAATTATTTTCAAAAACTATTCATGTTTTTTACCTATCCAAGGGAAGCCCAAAGCAACTAGATTTAAAATAAGGCCAAAACACACTCCCATTCATAATAAACAAACTTATTATAGCTTGGGAAATGGAATCTTAAAGGGAATTACAAGCATATATGTTGGGCACCAAATCGGCCTATCGTTTTCCTGCATTTCCACTCCTCTTTTCATCCCTTTTGTATTCATTCACATATATTTACTATGTAAAACTATGAGGTAATTTCCCTTTCTTCGTCTCTTGGGATATTTAATTAATGAAGTAGAGTCATGAGGGTTTTTCCTATGCGAACCACTAAAACATGTTATGACCGCAGATTCTGGAGCGCAGGTGTTGACCTCACGGCATGTCGCAGCAGTTTCGCGATTCACAGCAGCTGATCGACCACGATGAAACAACATAATTGATTTGCAGCTGTTCTCAACCCGTTTTGGATCATTTCTGTTCTTGCTCTCTTGGTGATGGTGCTGTGTTGAACTGATGTATATCTTTGGGCATATAGTTGCTAGGTTTTGGGTAGAGATGTTACTCCCCTTTGTACTGTATAAAAGCCGGGTCATTGTTGTATGAGGGGTTAGCCAGACCCTGAATTATATTGTAACAACATTGTTCAGATTAATAAAATACAACCCTTTTGTTGTTCTATCTTTCGTTGTGAGTAACGCAGCCCTGATCAAAGAGCTGGGCCTGCTCTTTTGATCAGGTATTGCATGTTTTCTTGTTATGTGTGTGTTGTTCATTGCTGTGTTTATTTCTTGATTGTTGTTACAGATTCTTTATATCACCGTGAATACCTTTTTAAGTTCTACAATTGAGTTTCTATTTTTGTTACAACAATGCTTTGATTTGGTATTCATGAACCCTTGTTCGATGATAGATTGTAACCTTGCCCCTGCATATAGCTTGCGTGTTGCCTTGGAAAGAATACACACCTGGATTGATACATTAATGCAGGAAAAGGGGTGAATAATTTGTTCATACCTTGACACCAACATTTTGGTGCTGTTGCAGGGGAGGCTAACAAGGTGCAAGACACGATATGTATCAACCAGAGGGTTAATCTCTCGTCTTGGGGAGAGAACATGCTTTCTCACACTGCTCCAGATCCTAAGCGTAGGTATTTCTTTTGTTTTGCGCTTTTATTGTTTTCCTATTTTATTAGGGTCGATCTTTTGCCCTGGGGAGGGAGGAGTCCTTTGACACCTTGCTCCAGGCCCCGAGCTTAGATTTCTCTAGCATTTTTGTTGTTTTGGTTTTGAGAAACCCAATCTCTCGCCCTGGCGAGGGAGGGCTCCTTTGACGCCCTATTTCAAGTCTTGAAGTGTTATGTTTTCTCGTATGTGTGTGTTATTTTTCTTGTTTGGTTTCTTGTCCTAGGGAGGGAGGAGTCCTTTGACGCCCTGCTCCAGGCCTTGAACCCTAGGTTCCTGTTTTATTTTTTATTTTTCCGTTAATTGTTCTCTTTTCAACGTGATCTCTCGTCTTGGGGAGGGAATGGTCTTTTGACGCCCTACTCCAGGTCTTGGGCACTGTGATTTGGTATCAACATCTTTCGTCATACCAACTTGTATGAATAGAGAGCCAAATAAAAGGGGCAGAGGGAGAGCCCCAAAGAAGGGAGGACAAGATTTGGGAAGGAATACTTATATCCAACAAATCATTACAAAAGCTTAATCAGAGGCGTCTTCCCGTGTAGCCGTGAGGCCAGGTGCGCGAACAAGATCTGAGGGACAATCTGTAGATCAACTAATGCTGTCCACAACACCCCCTGCAAATTCGATACAACAGGCCCTTGCAATAGCCAGAGAGACAAGCAACATTACACTTGATAAAGGGGTACCATTCCTCGTAACAGAAGAAGAATAAGCTGCAATTAAAACATCCGAGGAAACCGTCCATCCCAGTAAGGAAGAGCAAGTTGCAGAGAGGAGATCTAAAGGGCCAAGTCACTGTGACAGGGAGGAAGAAATTGTAGAGACACTTCTATCACCAAAGGATAGAGGGAGCGTTGTTAAGGCAACTCGAACCCCTGTGATAAGAGCCCTTCCTGCGGAGCCTGTTGAAATCCCCAGTGAGTATTGGAGGATATTCATGGCACCTACAACCTCCACTATTGACTTCCCAATTGGGGATCTTGGGACTAGCGCACCAACAAAGCCCATTCCTTTAACAACTTTACACAGTTTCCATGGGCTTACTTCAGAAGACCCTGACACGTTTTTGTTTGAATTTGACATTGTGTGTCGAGGATACGATTATATAATGAATGCTGAGAAATTGAAAATCTTCCCTGCTACGCTAAAAGGGATAGCCCTGCGGTGGTTTATGGGTCTTGGGGGAAGGTCTATCACCACATGGGAGGAGATGAGAACTGCTTTCTTGGAGAAGTACCATGACTACTGTAAATCACGGGATATTAAGGAAGAAATTTTCAAATTTACACAAAAAGAGGACGAAAATATGGAAGACTGTGTGGAACGCTTTAAATACACATTGCAGAGATCAAGTCACTCTGAACTGGATAAGGACATTTTAAAAGTTATCCTTCTCCGGGCCTTCCGAGAGGACTCTTTGGAATTGTTAAATATAGTCGGAAAGGGAGATATATCAAAGGAGAACTTTGACACCATCTACGAGTTGTGCATCCAGTGCTCAAGGGGAGTTGCAAGGAATAAACAAGGGATTCAATCAACAAAAGTATCTGGTGGAGGTGTTACAAAAGTAGAAATTGGAAATTTGTTGGACAGCCTGAGGACTAATATCCTGAGTGCCTTGTCTGAACAAATAGACACACTGCAGGTAAAACAGAAACAACGAGAATTGGAAAGAACTATGGCTGTATTTTTCCCAACATGCAGGAAGAAACACCTACAGAGGGAATGTCCATTAAAATCTGTAGAGGAGTGTGCAATATGTGAGTTGAATCATGCGACAAGTTCATGCCTATCCTTGCCAAGACTGAAAGCGGTTTTTTCAAGGGACAGACGCAGAGATGGAGCAGTTGTACTTTATTGGACCTAAAAAGCCATGGAAACCTCGGTCGTCAATGGGAAATCAAGGTATGTTTCCGGATCCATCTCAATATTTTAGTAATTTTAATATGGGTCCCCAGTCCATGCCTTATCCGACCATGTTGCCCCAGTACCAGCTTCCACCTTGGCAGTAGTGGGCTACTCAAGCTAGTTTGAGTTCCTCGTGGGCTCCAAACTGGCGGGGACCTTCTCCTCCTGGGTAGTTTCCCTAGTCAATTCCACAACAACAACTTCAGTTACCCTCTAATGTGCCTCCAAGTAATCAACCTGTTCAACTAGATCGACGACACGTGGCATCCTATCGGCTTCCAGATATGTCAACCAGATTGGTGACACGTGGGGGCCTCTCAACCATTAGATCTGTCAACCAGCTTAACGACATGTGGTGGCCTCTCAACCGCTAGATCTGTCAACAAGATTGGAGACACATGGTGACCTCTCAGCCGCCAGATCTGTCAACCAGATTTGAGACATGTGGTGGCCTCTTAGCCGCCAGATCTGTCAACCAGATTATTGACACGTGGCGTCCTTTTAGCCACCAAATATATCAACGGTGACACATGGCGTCCTCTTAGTCGCTAGATATCTCAATGGCAACACATAACCTCCTCTCAACCGCCAGATATGTCAACCATATTGATGACATGTTATGTCTTCTTAGTTGCCAAATCTGGACTTAGAATTCGCAACACGTGGCGACATCGCAACTGCCAGATCTGACTCTAGGATTCGTGATACATGGCATCATCTCGGCCACGAAATCTTACCCTCGCTTTGTCGACATGTGGCAGAATCTCAGTTGCTAGATTTGTCCATTAGATTGACAACACGTGGCAAGTCTTTCCTCATATACATGACAAGTGACGCCCTCTCAACGACCACATCAATGAACCAGATTTTTGACATGTGGTTGCCTCTCATCCACTAGATTTGGTCGTCGGCTTTATGACATGTGGCGGAATGCCAGCTGCTAATTTTGGCCCTCGAATTGGTGATAATGGCAGTTGGGCTAGGATTGGTGACACGTGGAAACCTCTCAGTTTCTAGATCTGACCTAGCTTTGGCGACGTGGAGACCTCTCAGGCACTAGATCTGTCCATCAGATTTATGACACGTGGAAATATCTCAACCACGGATCTAGGTGTTAGATTTACAACATGTGGCGCCATCCCAACCACCAAATCTGGCCCTCTAATTCATAACATGTGATGACTTCTCAGCCGCTAGATCTGGGCATGAATTTTCAACACTTGGCAACCTCTAAGCCACAAATCTGGCTGTCAGGGGGAAAAAATCAATGGAATTTCCTATTTTTCTTACTTGTTCATGAACAAATACTTACATGGATTCATTAGTTGTTTCAATGTGGGATATATTATTTCCTATGTTGAATTCAACTTCCCTGGTTTTGTGCACGTGAGCAAGTTCTCTTCCCTTGGAGAAATTCAACTCGTCATTGTTAGAAATGCCCGGGAGGAAATTCCCTTTAATTTGACTTCGAATTTGTCCTCTCCGCAAATAACAATAGTAAGGTGACTACAGATAAAAAAAAAGAAACAATAATAAGGCAAGCGATGGGTCGGAATGCCCGTCACTGTCATCTTTGGTTTCAAAAACGTCGTTATCGAGCAAAACTAGTGAACATATTTTCGGGGAATTGAATATGGCATTGTGGGATTCTGTGTTTGGTGGAATGATTGCTTGAATTTGGAGAAATTATCATCATTTGATGTGGAATTGTGTGTATATTTAAGTTTTTTATTTAATTTTAAGGAAATTATTTTGAGTTTTTTTTATTTAATTTAATTAAAATAATAATAATAATTCTTTTATATTATATTTGAACTTATTAGTTATTTTAAGTTGTTTATTTAATTTTAATTCAAAAATCTTAAATTACAAGTGCGAAAAATACCTTTTGGTTTCACACCTTTTTGTGTAGCTACCAACTTTGTGTAAGAGTAGTTCATAACAAGGAGGAATTGTTTATAGTTTCCTCCTCTAGGATTTGGAGAGCATGACTTGAAGATCTTTTACTAAGCTATGGTATGTATTGGCATATTATCTTATATAATATATAGAGTGTTTTTTCTACCCAAAAGTTGCATATTTGTAAATTTGAATTTCGACATTGTTTAACGTATCATTAAAGAGACTATTAAGTGCTTTAACAAATATTAGATGCTTAAAGAGCAGATTTGTTGTTGTAATAAGTTTTTTCTAGAACAAGGATATGCTTGGAAAGTGTGTCATTGAGGTTGAAATTTTTTTGCATTGAAGTAAACTTGTTTAATCTTTATTCTCTTGGGCTTATCAGGTGCTTAGTATTTAGCTCAAAAATCAAAGTTCTCAGAATGGCTCGAAACCTAAAGGATCGTGTTCGTCTCGGAAAAATGATCCTAACATAAAACAATGTAAACTTTGAAACGATAACTCATATTGTTAATTGTTTTGTAGAGATAGCAAAAAAGTGACCCAATTTTGAAAAGGGGTGATGCAAAACACACACGTGTTTTTTAGAGCTTAGTCTTTGGCACTATAAATTTTTTATGTACATTGCATTTTAGAATGGTAGTGTTTTTTATGCTGATTTAAAAACGTGGTAATTCTACACCAGGTCCTTTTTTTAAAAGGTTTTTTTTTTAATGTATGAAATGTAAATAATTATTTTGTAAATTTAATCGTTTTTGAAGTGGTCTTTTTTTTCATATTTTCTTGTTTTTATTTTAATTTTATTTTTTTGTAGTGAGGTTTTTATTGTTTTGCATATTTAAAGAAGAAGGTCGATATTTTGAATTTTCGATATTCTACATATTTATACATTGTTAACTAATTTTTCAATCCACAAGAAATAATTGTTTCTAAAAAACAATTTTTTTTAACAATGGACATAAAATGGCCATTTTTAACATAAATATAACTAAAAAACTACACGTTTTGATAATTTTTTGCTACAATTGACATGCGAAAATCGCGAATTTTATACGAAATTTTTAACTAAAAATAGTTAAATAATATATATATTATATATATATATATATATATATATATATATATATATATATATATATATATATATATGAATTTCATGTAAAAAAAATAATAATCATTTTTTTAAATAATGATTAACTTAAAAATTAATGCGAGAATCACATATTACAAATATTGAACGCATAACAACCTTAATAGAGTGTATATTCTTCTCATAAAATGTCAAATTCAAAACATTGCAAGTATAACTACTTAATAGTTACAAAAAATGAGCTTGATTTCCAAGCATAACTTAAATTTAATCAACAATGTCACATAATCCAAACTCTTCGTCCTCTAGAGTTTCATCATTGTCTTCTTCCACAATATTTTCTGCTTCATTTTGCTCATTTCCGTCTTCTAATGGATCTTTGATGTCTACAAATCTCCCAATGTATGTCTTTCCAAACATCCCATGTAATGGTGGTTGAGGTTCCTTTGCCTTTTTTGCCACACGTGATTCACTAAAGTCCCCTTTCTTCAACCCAATTTCTTGCATCACATCTGGAAGAAACTGAAGAGCATTAATCCTTTGCTGAATGAAATTGCACTGTAATGGATCTTTTTCAATTGCAATGCAATTTATTCCTTTTTGAAGGCAACATGCTAGTGTTGTACCTAATTATCAAGCACAAAAGAAATAATGAAGCAAATTAGTACAATGACATATATAACATATTGAAATTCAATTCCATATAATAAAACTTACCTGAGCCAAAAAATAAATCTAGAACCCAATCTTCTTCATTTGAACATATGTCTATAAGATAGTTAATCAATAATTGTGGTTTTTGATAATTTGCTTCTTTGTCTTCATATGTTAGTTTTCTCACAAAAGCATCGTAAGCCAGTATTTGGCTATGACTCTTTTCGTCTACCCCATTAAAAATCATAGACATATAGCTATCATCTTTTGCCCAACTATCAATATGAATGAACTCACAATCATTTATATATAGTTGATCTTCACGGTTAAGAAGATTTGACTTTTGCCTGTAACATGAAATAGTAAAAGTTTAATCAACTTGAACATAAATGATTTTTTCAACATTAATCAAATATACATTTTAAACATCTTACCATGTAAGCTGCATCCTTGAATTTGTTTTCCCCTTGAAGCTTGACAATATCATTTCCAATTGTGTGTCTGAATGAAATGTCACAAATCTCCATAATGGTGATGATGTGACTTCCACAAATCCCACAACCACTTTACTAAGAGCTTGATAAGTATAAGGGTCACTATCATAGTCAATGTTTGGAATATTGAAACCATGGGGAATATCTGCAATAACCAGGGCATACTCCCTTTTAGGTAAGATTTTAGCAATGTCTTCATAGTCACCTTGTATTACTTGATATTGAATAGTGTCTAACCCATTCCAAATGAAATGACTAAGAGTTGGATCAAGTTCAACATTCTTAATATGTTGCTTCATCAGTCTTTCGATCTTTATTTTTTCAATTAAGGTTCTGAAGCTAGTTGGAGCTCCATTATCATCTTTCTTCATCTTTTATAAAATAAACAAATATATGTGTAAGTTATAAATTAAAAATAGTACACATATGAATAAAAATGAATGTGTAAATCAAGATACCTTTTTAAATGCAAGATAAAAAGCTTTTAATTTTGATGTAGAACTTGAATTTGGATAGTTGCGTACAACATCATCCCAACTATCTTCATTCAACAATTTAACCATTTGTTCTTGAATTTTCATGTAAACTTTGTGGCTGCATAGATAAAGTAACAAAAAGTTAATATAATGATATGTATAACAAATACTACCAAGAACAACATGTTTTATTTAAAAGAAAATTATAATCTAGAAATAAATAAAAATAATTCAACAAACTTACGTTTGAAATTCCTCGGACATTTCCTCCAATGATAATTCCCTTGACTTCACACGAGATAATATTGTTTTGAAAAAAATTTCATCTTTCACTCTTTGCGTTGCTCTCCAAGGTGTGATAGTCATATCTTCTGGAAGCTGTTTCAATTTAGGAGTTGATTTATTGTCGCCACATATCAATGGCTTAGACTTTTTGACCTTCTGGTTTTTAATGCCTGTTTTCCCACATGCTAAAAATGTCATCAATTAACTTCCAAACATCTCCAGTTCTAAATTCCAATTGGAAAATGTTATCAACACCTCTAAATATATCACTAGGAATGTTTCATTTTCCACCTTTTGAATTGGGTTTCTCTTCAATTTGATAACCTATTTCCATACAACATTCCCTTCGAAAATATGCAGTAACATTTATCCTATCCCCACCACATTTTTCTTGAAATTCACTATGAATAAATCTAACCCTTTTGATGAAAGTCATAGACATCCTATATTCATTTTCTGAATTATGATCCCATGCCATTAACTTTGCTTTTGTATCCGATAAACCATCATAAATGACATTTCATTGTTTCAAAACGTGGGTTATTGGGATATTCCTCTATCAATTGTCTTTGAGCTTCTACAGAATGGTTCCCCCCATGCACATAATAATTGTATTCAAAACATTTTGACTTATCAAATGCTTCTTTGTTGCGAACTTGAACTGGATCAACAAGAAGCACATAATTAACCACATGAGCTCATGGATTGCACCTTATCAATGTCTTCAAGTTGTGAACATGAAAATGGTGTGGCTTTCTGACTTGATATTGACATTGTCCTTCACTTGCCTTATAGGTTTTTCTGACATTAAGCTGAAATGTACGACCACCATCAATTAAGTTTCTCTTTGTCAAATTCTATCCAATGGCATTTTGTTTTGTTTTGATAATTCCATCCTCTAAATCAGCTCCTGGTGTAACGATTTCTCTACTTTCTTTTGAAGTTTCACCAGGTTCTTGACTACTGGTAATGACTACTTCAAAATCTTCAACTTTACTTTTCTTCGTCATAACATTCTCAACAGATTTATTCTTGGACATTGTTATTTTTGGTCTTTTACAACTCTTCTCAGTTCCAATGTCATCCTCAGCAACAACAACATATGCTTCACTGTCAGTTTCAACTTCATCATCCTCAAAAGTAACTTGTCTACCCTTGTTAGATTTATCCACTAGAGGCATTTTTTTTTGATCCTTTCGATGTAGTTTTGTAGTATCATCAATTAATACATTTTGCTTGTTTTCCATATCTTCTTTTGACACTGAGTAAAAACTGCTGACAACTTTCATGATATCATGCTCTATGAAATGAATGCCTCCCAACCTAATTGAACAACTTTCAACAAAATTCTGCCAAACAAAATATCATATGTTTATAAACAAAGTTAAAAATATAGCAAGACCCTTTTAAAACGCAAAATACAAATATAAATAACAATACTTACGATGTTTTGTTTCATCTCATTTATGGTTTGTTTACACAACTTTGTGGATACCTCTCTTGTGTCATATAATGAATATGATAGTCGGTATTTAATCCTTTCATGTGACTTGGGAGCTTTTGTAAGTATGTAAACAACTTCAATGTCCGGTACCGAACACATATATATGACTCTTCCCATCAGCTCATAAATTCCATTATCATTCGGTATATCAATATATAGATATATATTCACATTTTGTCTTTCTCTTTCTTTCACATACCAGATTCTTGAAGGGAATTTCACCTCTTTTGAATTCTTCCAGTTTGAAATCATCTTCTTATCATTTATGGCACTTGAAATATTTGTAGCCATGAGCTCAGGTGGAGTTCATTCACCAATGTTTTTTGAAGATGAACCTTTAAGAGTCTTTGGTCCAGAAAGATTCACATAAATCTTCTTTGATGCTATTTTCCCGAAAAATAGAAACACATAAATCAGTGAATAACGAAAACATATTAACTTAAATCCACAACGAAAATATGTCATTAATTTTTAATTTGTATAATCCGATAATTGAAATTAAAAAAATATTAACACTAAGAAATGGCAGAAGCCCACCGACACCACCTCATCCATATGCAAAGTGGCGAGCGATTCCGAGAATCGCGCAACCTCCGTGGGCGGACGTGCGGGCTGCCATGGTGGCACAGGATGGGGTTGCGGCAGCTCCTCACTGCACTACCTAGGCGGACCGACCGCCCCCACACCCTCTCCCCTCCCCCTTCCCTACACGCCCCCTCTTCCTTCCCCCCTCACGTCCACCCCTACCCTCCTCCCCACATCCTGTACCCTACCTGCCCCGTCCCCCTACCCACCCTATCGCCCGCCC
>APFE030534112.1:2238-78140 GCA_000404065.3 Pinus taeda | reverse complement strand
AAATCAGATACTTTTTCATTTTCATACTTAGATTCATATACGCTACTTCAGTTAAGGATATCCGCGTATATACGCGACTGTGTTAAAAGCAACTAGCGTACATCCAATAACCTTTATGATTTAGTTAGTTCATCTTCAGTGAATGCATCAGAACATTATTAACCATATGAACAGTAAACTGAATAGATCATCACACATAAAGAGCACACATGAACACCATGATATAAGGTGGAAACCCAATGTGGGTGACAACCACCTGCTGCAACTTGTTTCTATCTTCCTTGAATAAGAAACTTCTTTTACAATGTACTGGTGCAGTCCTTTACCAGTACGCAGGCTTCTACCTGCAGAAGGCTACAACCTTCTTAGCTCTTGTACTAGCCGTTCCATTTACTAGTACGTAGGCGCTAGCCTACTGAAGGCTCCAACCTTCACTCGTTTTCTAGCTGCTATTGGAAGGGAGCTACAACCCCTTGGCTCTTGTACTGGCCAGTATGTTTACCAGTACGTAGATGCCGGCCTACGATCATACAGGGACCACATTTCATAATTTTTCAGACTGGATCCATAAAACAATCACCATTGCAATACAACCTGCATCATCAATCTCTGAATCACCCAATACTGAAACCCTGTCAACAACACAGTCGCCAGAACCCAGAACAGACTAACGACTCTGCAACAACAACCAGATCCAATAGCAACTTCAAATATCATACTTCATACTGTATACGCTACTTGGACGAGCCCAACCTGCGTGTATACGCGCTTTTACCAAAGACAACCCGCGTACAAATATGCAAATTCTAACTCATAACTTTGCAGCTATTTCAGACATCAGAACATACCCAGATCATTCATACAATAAACATGCGTCAATAGATCTAGTCTATCCATAATCAAACCATATAAAGATAATCATTCCAAGCCTTGAGATCCGTTCCATCGTTCATCATCCTCCACATGAGTGCAACCTTGGTTCAGATCAAGCAAGGCATCACCAACCCATAACCAGCATCTGGATCTCACACTTCATCAGATATTCATCACTTGCACAACCTCTCCCCTTGGCCTAACGATCTTCTCCTTATATAGGTTTAGGCTTCTCTCAATACCATGGTCCAAAACCATGTAGAACCAATACCTTGGACCCAATACTTGGGGTCGTCATTTCGAACCAAATACCATGGACCAATACCAAAATACCATGGATCAAATACCACAGATCAAAACCATGGTTTCCGACATGTACGCGCCTTTCCTTCTGTGAACCTGCGTGTGCACGTGTACGCGCCTTTTGCTCCGCTAACCCGCGTATATACGCACTTTCATCACGGTCAACTTGCGTATACCTCTCCCTTGACCTGCTGCATTCTGATCTGTCATCTGAATGAGTTGCCATCAAGGACAACACTTGTATCATACCTCTGAGTGAGTTGCCATCAAGGACAACACCTGTATCATAATGCCAACACCTTCCTCTGTTGCTTCTGTAAGGATTAGCTTTTGTTACTCGGGATAGCTGATTCTGCTACAAATGCTCTGCTTAGCTGATGCCTTCAGCTCTCCTGTGATCTGCAACCGTGTTCTGATACCATGTTGATTTTTCTAAGTCTATTCGTTAGAAAAGTAATTTGTATTCTGCTGGTTTATTTCTTCTACTTGTTTAAATTTGAACAAGTTATTTAAAACATTTAAATACCGAAATAAACACAATACAGTCACAACATGTACAGATCAACAGCTGAAAGAAAATAAACACACAAGTGACACCGTTATTTTTGGACAAATGTCCTTGGAAAAACCCAATGTGGAAATATCGGTGCAACTATTCCAAGGGTATATTATTATGCAATATTTCCTTGAGTACAACTAGGTGTCTAACCAGCTCACTCGACAAAGAAAAAATACACAACAACAATACCTCTCTATTCAGAAACAGGTATTTAGAAAACCTGTCCCACGAAACCCTCTCCAGCGACTCTAAAGCTCTGCGATGGCCCTTCTAGACTCTACGTCAGCCTCAAACCCCTCTGCGTCAGCCCTCTGAGGCACTGCACAGCCTCTGGGACCCTCTGCGTCACTCCAACTCTTCTTTGCGTGGATGACGCAGTCCCTCTGGGTTCTATGCTGTCTTTGTTGGGTTCTGTGTGGCCTGCCATGGCTACTGCTTCCCATTCTCTTCCTCTGCGCTGGTCTCTCGACACTGTCTCTGACTCTCTATCCAGTACTCACTACCCTTCCTTGCTGATCACTGATTTGACTTTGCTTAGCAACCCCACTCTAGCAAATCGAATCACTGACCACTTTGGTGGATCTTCCAATTGACCCTCAAGCCTCCTCTTATACTTTTCTTGTTGGTCCATCAACGACCGAGATTAAATCTTTAATCAATGACTACGTTTAGATTTGGCTTCATCCATGACTTTTGGAACCTTCTAACCAAGTTTTGTATTAATACCCATTAATATTTTATTTTTCCTAAGTTTAGACTTAGGAGCTCCATTAAAAATATTAATTATTTAATATCTCCCAAACCCTTCCTTTGTCGCTTCTGCAAGGGTCAACTTCTGTCACTTGGGATAGCTGATTCTGCTGGAAATGCTCTGCTTAGCTGATGCCTTCAGCTCTCCTCTGATTTGCAACCACGCTCTGATACCATGTTGAATTCTCTAAGTCTATTTGTTAGAAAATTAATTTGTATTCTATTGGTTTATTTCTTCTACTTGTTTAAATTTGAACAAGTTATTTAAAACATTTAAATACTGAAATAAACACAATACAGTCACAACATGTACAGATCAATAGCTGAAAGAAAACAAACACACAAGTGACACCGTTATTTTTGGACAAATGTCCCCGGAAAAACCCAATGCAGGAAAACTGGTGCAACTGTTCTGAGGGTATATTATTATGCAATATTTCCTTGAGTACAACTGGGTGCCTAACCGGCTCACCTGACAGAGAAAAAATCCACGGCAACAATACCTTTTTATTCGGAAACAGGTATTCAGAAAACCTGTCCCACGAAACCCTCTCCAGCGACTCTGAAGCTCTCCGTGGCCCTTCTGGCCTCTGCGTTAGCCCTCTGAGGCACTGCACAGCCTCTGGGACCCTCTGCGTCACTCCAGCTGCTCTCTGCGTGGATGACGCAATCCCTTTGGGCTCTGTGCTATCTCTATTGGGCTCTACGTGGCCTACCATGGCTGCTGCTTCCCGCTCTCTTCCTCTGCGTTGGTCTCTCGAAACTGTCTCTGCCTCTCTATCTAGTACTCACTACCCCTCGCTCTAGCAAATTGAATGACTGATCACTTTGGTGTATCTTCCAACTGACCCTCAAGCCTCCTCTTATACTTTTCTCGTTGGTCCTTTAACGGCTGAGGTTAAATCTCTAATCAACGGCTAAGATTAGATTTGGCTTGATCCATGACTTTTGGAACCTTCTAACCAAGTTTTATATTAATACCCATTAATATTAATTATGGGTCTTGGAGATCTCATGTGCTTTAGCCTCTCCACCAATTTTCATTGCTAGAGGACATCCGATGCTACCCTAAATCAACAGATTCTGATCATATAACATCGCCTTTGCTGCTCCAACAATAGTTTTGTTCTTCCTTTTTGCGACTCCATTCTATCCTGGATTATAGGGTGCTATCCATTCTCTTCGGATCCCTTCACTTGCACAGAAATCAGTGAATTTCTTATTCGTGTATTCTCTGCCATTGTTTGAGCGCAATATCTTGATCTTCCTTCCTGTCAGGTTTTCCACTAGAGCCTTAAACTCTTTAAACTAATCAAAGATCTCATCCTTGGTTCTCAAAAATAGATCCAAGTTTTCCTGGAATGGTCATCTATGAAGGTAACAAAACACTCAGCGCCACTGATGGCCCTTGTAGACATCGGACCGCAAATGTCTGAGTGTATTAACCCCAATACACTCTTAGCTCTATTGTTGCTTTTGGAATATGCTGCTTTGGCGTACTTACCTAGCACGTAGCCTCTACATGTATCATCATGTTTGGTAGTAAGGGCTAGAACCCCCATAACAGTTTCCTTGAGCATCCATAACGCCCCATGATGTGTGTCCCATCCTCCTATGCCACAACGCATTTAACTCTTTTTCTCCATCGACATTATTGTTTATCAATGCCATAGGGGACCCGAGTTGCAACTTGTATAATCTGTTGCTTCGAGTTCCAATTTGCGCCCTCTTTTTCCACCTTGGATACTTCACATATACTCTATTACTAATGAAGTATACATCATATCCCTTGTCTTGTAATTGAGAGACAAATATCAAATTCATTCCCATACAGGGCACATGCAGTACGTTCGTGGCCCAAAGACTATCTCCTATTGCTGTCTGGAATATAATGGTTCCTTTTCCTACTAGGGTGCACTTCGTGCTATTACCCATTGTGATTTGAAAGTTCATCCGTTCCTCTTGATAGCTCGAGAAATATTCTTGTTCTCCAGTCATATGAGCTGAAGCCTCACTATCAATGTACTAGTCCTCGGCTGATGCAGAACTTGATAGGCAAGCAAAATATTCTTCCAGCTTGGAAGTTAATTCGGAAATATTTTGATCCCTATTATTCTCCATGCCCTTTTTCTTTGCTTCCATCTTGCCTGAACCTTGCTCTGATACCATGTGAAAATTTGCCGCACTAGTTGATTTTTTTCTCCTACTTATTTATGATAAGTTATTTACCAATACTTCAGTAAATACCAAAATAAATTCAGTTGTGGACTTCACAAGCTAGAACTGAAAATTAAACGGCAAGGAAACATTAGCATATGAACAATCACATTAACACACTTGCTTTTGGACAATCATCTCCAGAAAAGCCTAATGTGGGAAAACCACTGCAACAGATCTGAGGATTCTTATTATTGGTAGTAAATATCTGAATACAATCTAGGATGCTCATCTAGCAATCCTTTATAGAGAAAATACTGGTGGAAAATATGAGTGAGTTTTACCTCACTTCACTTGGCAGAATTATGGCTGATCCGGCAGAAGACTGGCTAACCCCAGCTATTTCTGCGTCGGCTCTGTGTCACCTTCTCTTCCCTCTACGTCAGCTCTCTCGGCTGTTCCGGCAGTTTCAGACAATTTCGACAGTTCCCAGCAATTCCGGTAGTTCTCGACAGTTCTAGCAGTTCCTGGAAGTTCTGGCTGTTCCGATAGTTTTGGATTCTGCATGACAGGCATCTTTTCTGTTATGCGTTGGCGCTTTTGGCTTTGCGTCAAGACTACGTGGGCCCACACTGGCCCAACGTCAGCTCTCCCGGCTACTGTGCTGCTTCTCTACAAGCTCTCTCTACCTCTCTGTTCTGTATTTTTCGGAAGGTCCTTCTCCCAGATTCTCTCTGCCCCTCAGCTGCAAATTCTCCCCAATCGATTTTCCTCTTGATAACTTCTCACTTCAGAAAATCGATTTCCTCAATCTCTTTGTGTTTTCCAATGAACCCCTAGCCTCCATTTTATACTTTTCCTGTTGAGTCTTCAATGATCGAGATTAAGTCTCTAATCAACGGCTAAGATTGAAACATGACTTGATCGCCTTCTAGATCATTTTCATCCATATTTTGATTAATACCCATTAATATTTTAATTTCCCTAAGTTTAGACTTAGGAACTCCATTAAAAATATTAATTATTTTAATAAAATACAATCCTGGTGGAATTTCACCAAACGGTTTTTGGAATCTTTAGAATTCATGTTCCTTAGCCTCTCCACCGATTTTCAAGGCTAGATCACTTCCGCTGCTACCAAAAACTAACAAGAGTAGGGAGCGACATTTTCAAAAGCTCCTGGGTTGGGAGCAATTTTTTTATATAATATGTATTTTTATACATTTTGATGCATATATGTCAATAAAAGCATGTAGAATGATGAATAAGATATAAAAAGCATAAAAAAATGGATTTAACCATATAACATCAATCATCTAGAAGTTATAATCTTCATCAACCACATGTCCACACATTACAAGTTCTCATTTATATAGCATGTAAGGGTGCACAAAACCAAAATAACATCAAGTGTAATCCATCTGCAAATTGAAAATACATCAACAAATAGGCTTTAGATGGCCTCTCCAACAAATACCTACATATAATCAAAATCATTGCCTATCTTGGGATCTCTGTCATTAATATCACCCTCTAAGCATTAACATAAGATAGAAAAAACGTAGCATGTCAAGTCAAGATTTTGCTTGAGTAGGGTACATTTTTAGTAGGGTCGTGATAGAGGAGTTCGACAACCAATGTCACTAACATCAAAGTACATAGAGGGCTTGGTGCTTTTGATTAAATATGAGTTCCATACCCTAGTACATGACAAAATCCAATGGAAACATTGCAATCCCCCCAATCCTGAAATCCTAAAAAACTGATAAATCTACTGGATTTTGAGTGAGATCTAAAATTCTACTTTCTTCATATGAAATCTAATGAGGTTGGAACCACTCTCAAACATCCAGAATCATTTCATGGTAATGTTAAAAATTTAAGTAAAAGGATGAAAATGAAAGATAAAGGAGAATGTCACTTTAAGAATTTAACATTACCATGAATTGTATAGCAATACTAGGGCCGTAGGATTGAATATTAGGTTTCCCTCTCAAAAACTCTTGTTTCTTTGATTTTTATTTTCACATTTGGAACATATTTGTGATTTTTTTTTTGCGAAAAAGGCAGGGTGCGGATTTTTTTTTTTGCGGGAGTGCGCTTCGGGAGTGGATTTGAGGGTGGGCGCTCCCCTGCAACTCTGGTCATAGAAGAGGAGGTGTACATCGAACAACTAGAAGGCTTTGAGACACATGGGAGGGAAACCCATGTATGTAGGTTGAAAAGAGCGCTATACGGACTCAAGCAAGCTCCCAGAGCATGATATGGTCGGATTGAAAACTACTTGCAAGAGATGAGCTTCGTGAAGAGTGAGGCAAATTCAAAGCTCTACTATCTTATGGTTGGAGGTGAACTACTCATTCTCGTTTTATATGTGACAAGCCCACCAAACTAGCTCACAAGTGAAAGCATAAGCCTCTCAAGAAGTCAAATAATAATCTATGCATGTCGTAGGGCCGTCTAAGAGGCCTCATGAGGTCCATGGATGCCATAATGAAGAGTAGGACCCTCAAAAGTGATGGAAAAGGGGTTGGCCCCTTGTTCTCCAAACAATAAACCTATGGTGCTTCCAATGGGTGTGGGGGCACAATAATAACCTCATAGGTCTCCAAATGAGTCGAGGATGCCTGCAAATCCTTTGTAAGGGCTCTAATAATGGTGCAGGGGATGCCAGATCATGCTACAAGTCCCGGGTCAGCTACTAAGTGCATGGTACATCTCTGGGGCTGACTGGGCGAAGGTGAACCAAGTACATCATCCTCGTCCAATGGGAATATCTCGAGCATCTCTGATCATCCTCAAGGATCCATGGAGTGTTGTCTATGGCTATGGAGGCCCGTGGCTCTCAACATAGACCCTACATGTGCCAATGTATCCCTCTGGAGGATTAGGGCCTCATATAGGGAGACCTAACCCAAGATGGAGACCATCTGCAATCTTGCATAAGATCCAATGCATCCCCTAGCCTTTCAGTACAATAAGTCATTAGGAAAATCGAATAAATGAGATTACCAATCATGTACCACAGGTGGGGACTTCATAATGGCTTGCCCTTCCATAATGGGCTTCGGGATGTGTTAATGTCTCCTAAACTCCAAATGGGGTTAACCAAGTATCCTATTAGGTGGTTTCTACTTCTAAAGGAGATAACGTATTCAAGGTACATCCTTCAAAAGGTGGTGGCATGTGACAGATAGGTGAATGAAAGAGGGGATGAGAAGGGGCAACCCTAGGCCACATGCTGGGGTACAAGGGTAGCTAATAAAAGGGAAGCCCACATTTCGGTTTATAATGTATAGGAGGAAGAAATTATGGTACATGAGGTGCCTTGACCTTGATTTTTACACCCTTATTTATATGCCTTTTGCCTTTTTATGATTTTCTTTGATTAATTGCTCGGGGCATGATGCATAAGATACAACAGTGAATACCCCCCTTTAATGGTAGGGCATTTCATTGCCCACCACGGGTTGGGACAATCATGGCTTCCTATATGATGAGAGAGGTTCATAGGACCTATAGGAACTAGGGTGATGGCCATGATGATGGGGTACAACTCACGTATTGGCTTTTGCCTACGTGCTAAATGTGTTTGTCTCGACCATCTTTTGCATTTTGTGGTACATTTTCCTATTCAATGTGGCCAAATATGCTTTTATCTTTTTTTTTAGCTACATCAACATTTGGGGCATCATTCCAGACCTGACCCAAGGTGACGGCAAGGGAAAGGGTGAGCTAACCCTATGTGGACCCATTGGAGTAATGTGGAACTAGGTGAAAGAGATGATGAATGGGGTAATAATGAGTGGAAAAGGGGTAATATAATCGGATAAGGGAGTGGTACCATGCAACCAAAATTGAGGTGTCTCATGAAATACCATCCCTAAAGCCATAGGGGTTAGTAAAAGAGATCCCACCGGAATAGAATCCGAGGTTAATATCCAAAAGGGCTCTAGGGGACAGGAGCACAGACCTAGACTGTGAAAATTTCATCTATTGCAATAACTAAAATATATTCTTCTAACTGTCAAATAAATTATGTAGTTTATTTGCTATTGCAAATATCTAATAGATTTACTATTGCAATTTTCACATAAGTTACTGCGGAAAATAAAACGTTGGAAATAGAGAAATTCTAGCACACACATAGAAAATATTAACTCAAGTATTTTTGGACAATTGTTCCCGGAAAAACCCAATGTGGGAAAACCGGTGCAGCAGATGAGGGTTTTCTTATTAATTTTCAGTATCAAATCCAAGTACAAGAATTATGGCAATCTAGACAGAGAAAAATACTGAGAAGTTTTATAAGAAATTTCTCTCTCCACGACAACTTCTAGACCAAGAGATGGACCCTCTACCCATAAGCTGGTGCCTCTGCATCACTCTTTGCACAGTGACTGTGCAGTGCTTTTGTGGAATACTCTCTCCCTCACGTTGCCTCTTCCTGAATTCAGAAATATGCCTTCTGGACTCCTGCTACCCTCTCTCTCACTTGGTACTCACCCTCTGGCTCTATCTCCTCTGCTAAATCATAGCCACTGAGAAAATCGATTTGCCTGGGGAACTTAGTAACGGCACTAGTGTGTTCTCCATCTACCCATTGACTTCTTCTTATAATCTTTAGTTGGAGCACCAACGACCAAGATTAAAACATAATCGATGGCCCAGATTCTTTCCCTGTCAATCCGTGTGAGTTTCTAGAACATTCACACCATGACTTAATTAATTTTGATTAATTAATCATATTTCCTAAGTTTAGAATTAGGAAATTTTAAAAACTGATTAATAAATCTAATTAAGTCGTCTCTAGGTGGAATTTCAAGAAACAATTTATGGGTGTTGGAGAATACATATATTCTAGCATCAACACTAAATCTCGTGGCTAGAACACATCCGATGCTATAAAAACTAGCACTCCCTCTTAGCGAGGAAAGTGTTCTAGTGCTGCAATTCACTGAAGCAACACCTTGTCGTTGCATCACCTCCTATCACACTGCTGATGTTTGGATATTGCTGCCCACCAACCACTGCGCAACTCTGATATACACTGCATCTGGGCTACTGCTGACCCTGTTGAACTGCTGCCAACACTGCATCTGCACTGCAACTCCCTCTCATTTGTTGTTGCTGCAACTGCAACTGTAACAGCTGCAACTAAGAACCATCTGAGGTACCTCGTATCTGCTACTAAAATGGGTTCTCCACCATACCCATCTGTTCTCTGAACTGAATGAATTTACCTCTCCCTAGAGCCTTCGTGAGTATGTTTGCTACCTGATCTCATGTGGGAACATACTGCAGCTGGACTGCCCCATGCTATACACGATATATGATGAAATGGCATCTGATATCTATGTGCTTCGACCTGTCATGAAACACTGGATTCTCAGAGAGTTTTATGCAACTCTAATTATCACAGTAGACATCGGTTGCTTCCATCCTCTGCCTAAACAAGTTCACAGGCAACTTCCTAAGCCATATATCTTCGCACGAAACTGTGGTAGCTTCCATATATTTTGCTTTTGCTGAGCTCAGTGCTATTGACTTCTGCTTCTTGCTACACCAAGAAACCAACCCTGATCCAACGCTGAAGCAGTACTCGAAGGTACTTCTTCTGTCCACTGAAATGCCTGCCCAATCTGCATCTATGAATCCTCATAATTTGACATCATCTCCTCGAGTATATTTCAACCCATACCCAACTATGGCACGCAAATACCTCAGAATGTGTCTCACTGCTGCCCAATGTACCCCTTTTGGCTCAACCATGAACTGACTAAAGGTATTGACAACAAAACAAATGTCTAGCCTAGTGTTGAACAGATACATGAGAGACCAAATGAGTTCTCTATACAAAGTGGGGTCGACTTCCTTGTCCCTTGATGCATCTATATCTTCCAATTGGTAATCATTGTGAAATTTGGAAGCCCAAATTTCTATTGCAACAGCTGATTACGTTTCTTCTATTTGTTAATTACTAAACAAAATTATTTATTGTTTCCTACAGTAAAAACCAAAACTAATACACTACATCCTTCGCCAAAATAAAATGCGGAAACAAGAAACTGAACAAGAAATAGATACAAAACACATCTACACAGTGATTTTTGGAGAAATCTACCTGGAAAAACCCAGTGTCGAAAACTAGTGTAGCAGCTGAGGGTTTTATTATTAAGCAGTAGTAATTTCTGAATACAATCTCTGGATGCCTTGTTGGCTATCCAATACAGAGAATATCACTGACAAAGAGATAAGTGAGATTACCTCACACTATCGCAGGAGATCTTGGTTGATCTAACCATTGAATGGATTGCCTCTGCGTAGTCAATGCGTCAACCCGGTGTCACTGCGTCTAGGGACAACGTCACCCCTTTTCTTGATCGATTTGCTGCCTAGGAACTTCGATTTTCACCTCCCGGACTCACACCCCGGCTTCTGGCTTCTAATATCGATTCCTCCAGCAAATTTTCGGACCTCCTCAAGGCTTTTGCGATGCCTTTGCGTCAGCCTACGCTGGCCAACTCAGCCACTGTGCTGCCTCTCTTGGATCTCTCTCTTTGCCTTCTCTGCTCAATATTCTTGGATTAGGAGAAATCTCCAACCGGAACTATCCCTGCCCCTCACTGCAAAAGATCACTTCAAAATTCTTTTTGGCAGTTGCTCTACTTTAGAAAATTGATCTTCTGATCTTCACTCGATGTGTTCTCCAAGTGCCCATCGATGTCCTTCTTATAATCCTCCAGTTGAGAAGCAATGACCCAGATTAGATTCTAATCAATGGCTCAGATCACTTGGACTTGATCTCTGTCTTCTTCTAAAAGTTTCACCCACAATTAGATTAATACCCTTTAATTATTTTAATTTCCTAAGTTTAGACCTAGGCACCCATTAAAAATAATTAATCATTTTAATAAAACTGTCTCCTGGTGGAATTTCCCAAAACGATTTTTGGGCATTGGAGAATGCATGTGTCCTAGCCTCCCTGTAAATTTTGAGGCTAAGAGCACATCCGATGCTACCAGAAATTAACGCTCCCTCTTAGCTACGAATGTGCTCTAGTAATGCAACGTGCTAAAGCATCACCCAGACTCTGTAACATCTCCCTCTACGTTGCTGATGTTTGACATTACTGCCCACCAACTACTGCGCAGCTGTTGCATCTGTACTGTTGCTGACACTTCCATTTCCAACACTGCATCTGTACTGCAATTCCCTCTCAAATTCTGTATCCATGCTGCTGTTGGCACTGCGACTGCCAACACTACATCTGCACTGCAACCTTCTCCAACTACTGCTGTTACTGCATCAGCTACGGAAAAGCATCCCAAATTATTGAACAAGTGTTCACAATGATGCATTTTGTTTTTGGAGTTTTGACTGCTGCTAGTCTCTGTGCTGACCCTCTGAAGCTTTTGCGTTGCTGCTGTCTTTGCTATGTGCCAACTGCACTGCTGCCAACTCTAGCTCTGCACTGCTCAGTCTTTGGCGCTCCTAGCCACAACAACTGTCACTCTGGCACTCCTCTGCACCAACGGACACTAGTCCATCCTCCTACTAATCTGGGCTCCCGTAGCAAGGAATTGATCCGAGAGGTGGGCTCCTCAAGGATCCTGCCCATCTGCAGTCCTTTCGAACTACAGCGCTAGATCACCCCACCTCCCTCCTAGAGGTATTTGGGCTGTCATGGAAAACTCCTCCTCCTCGATCTTCGTGGATGTATCCTTTGGATCATGCTTCTCATCTTTGTCCTTCTTTCTAAGAGGACACTGTGTCGCGTAGTGACCGAATTCACCACACCTGAAGCACTTAATATTCGAGACGTCCTTCCGCCTTTGCTCCTCATATTGCCCCTTGGATGTGAGGGTTGAATTCTCTTCCTCCTCCTTGGGCTTCGACCCACTGTTGCTGCTTCTATCAAGTTTACACTTGACCAATTCTCTCCTTAGCTCCTCTTGCTTAAGAGCTACCCACATTCTCTGGAAAAATACTTGCCACTCCTCTGAAACTGAGTTGAGGGCCAGTGTTTCCATCTTGAAAAACTGAGGTGTAGAACCCACAGCTTCTAGCTCGTCTCAGGTTTCCTGAAACTTTGCAAGGAATGGATCAATGCGTTCCCCCTTTTGCATCTACGTGGATCTCATCTTCTCCTCCAAGTACATCTTCCGTTGCTCGGAAGATCCTTGATATAGCGTCAACAATGCATCCCCCATCTCCTTGGCAGTCCCTCTGCAAGCAATGTGACTGACTACATGATCCTTCACTTCGTCGAGGATTATTCTTTTGGTCTTCACCATCTCTCCCTTGTACTTATTGAGCGGATCTGGATCCACGAGATCAACTACCACACTGTCGACGTAGGTCTTGAGAAAATGTTCATCCAGAAGGCATGACATCCTTGCCTTCTAGATCACATAGTTGGATGCAACATCCAACCGATCCTGATCTCTCAACCCACTGGCTGCCATCTCTGCCAATCGAAAAAGTCAAATGACCTCCTCTCTCCTTTGTGTTGTTGTTGGGCTAGCCTACGCACTCCCTGCTGGAGTCAGTAGATCTGCTACCCCTTGTTGCTGCTCAGCAAATGAGAATTCGAATTCCCTGGCTAGGCTTTCTCTGAGGAAGAAATTCCCTCAAGTGTCTCTCTCTCTCTCTCCCACTGAATCTATTCTGCTAGTAACTGCTGCAAAATATCTGTGTCTTAGCTGGAGATCTTCTCTGCAAGGAAAAATATGTTGCTCACTTCCGCCTCTAGAAATATTCCGTCTGGAGATCGAATTTCTCTGTCGACTCACTCAGAGAAATCGATTTCTCCTCAAAACTTCGACCTTCTTGGCCTTCGAACTACTCTACTCCACGGGATTTGAATTGCCGCCTCCGCAGTAATTTCGAACTCCTCTTCCTTTCTACTTCTGAGCTCTTCTTCTCACGATCTGTGCTCCGATATGATGTGAAATTTTGGAAGCCCAAATTTCTACTACAACAACTAATTACATTTCTTCTATTTGTTAATTACTGAACAAAATTATTTACTATTTCCTAAAGTAAACACCGAAACTAATACACTGCAACCTTCATCAAAATAAAATGTGGAAACAAGAATTTTAACAAGAAAGAGATACACAACACATCTACACAGTTATTTTTGGACAAATGTCCCCGGAAAAACCCTGTGTGGGAAAGCCGGTGCAGCAGCTGAGGGTTTTATTATTAAGCAATAGTAATTTTTGAATGCAATCTCTAGATGCCCTGCTCGCTATCCAATACAGAGAATATCATTGGTAGAGAGATAAGTGAGATTATCTCACACTATCACAAGAGATCCTGGCTGATCCAACCATTGAATGGACTGCCCTTGGCTGACTTTGCACTGCCTCTGCACTGTCACTACAGTAGCCCATCGTCACAGCCTCTAGGGATAGTGTCACCCCTTCTGCTGATCGCAGGAACATCGATTTTCAACTCTTGGTCTCATGCCTTTGTTTCTGGCTTCTAATATCGATGCCTCCAGCAAATTTTCGGGCCTCCTCAAGGCTTCTGCATTTCCTCTATGTCAGCCTACACTGGCCAACTTAGCCACTGCACTGCCTCTCCCAGATATCTCTCTCTGCCTTCTCTGCTCAATATTCCTGGATCAGGAGAAATCTCCAATCGAATCTATCCCTGCCCCTCACTGCAAAAAATCACTTCGAAATTCTTTCCGGCAGTTGCTCTGCTTCAGAAAATCGATCTTGTGATTTTCACTCGATGTGTTCTCCAAGTGCCCATCGATGTTCTTCTTATAATCCTCCAATTGAGAAGCAACGACCTAGATTAGATTCTAATCAAGGGCTCAGATCATTTGGACTCGATCTTCGTCTTCTTCTAGAAGTTTCACCCACAGTTCGATTAATACCCTTTAATTAATTTAATTTCTTAAGTTTAGACTTAGGCACCCATTAAAAATAATTAATTATTTTAATAAAACTGTCTCTGGGTGGAATTTCCCAAAATGATTTATGGGTATTGGAGAATGCATGTGCCTTAGCCTCCCTGCAAATTTTGAGGCTAAGAGCACATCCGATCCATCCTTTGCCTAAACAAGTTCTCACACAGCTTCCTAAGCCATATAGCTTCGCACGTAGTTGTGCTAGCTGCTATATATTCTGCTTCTACTGAGCTCAGTGCTGTTGATTTTTGCTTCCTGCTACCCCAGGAAACTGTCCTCGATCCAACACTAAAGCAGTACCCGGAGGTACTTTTTCTGTCCACTAAAATGCCTTCCCAATCTGCATCTGTGAATCCACATAATCTGACATCATCTCCTCGAGTATATTTCAACCCATACCCATCTGTGCCGCACAAATACCTGAAAATGAGTCTTGTTGCTGCCTAATGTACCCTTTTCGGCTCAACCATGAATTGACTAAGTGTATTGAGAGTGAAACAAATGTCTGGCCTAGTGTTGACCAGATACATGAGAGACCCAATGAGCTATCTATACAAGGTGGGGTCGACTTCCTTGTTCCCTGATGCATCTATATCTTCCAATTGGTGATCATGGGCATAGTCATGGGCCGAAAATCCTGCATTCTAAACCATTTTAGAATACTTGTAGCATATCTCCCTTGCCCAAGGAAGATCTCCACATTCTTATGCCAAACTTCCAATCTTAGAAAATAGTGCATCAACCCTATGTTGCCAGGAAACGTGGGTGCGGGGACAGGGACGGGGACGGGGACGGCATTTTTGGAAACAGGTTGCGTGGGTTCGTCAGGTAATAATAATATTAAATTTTAATAATTAAATTTTATAAATTATAAATTATAAATTTATAATAAATAATATATATGAAATTTGAATTTGTATATTTTTTCAACTTTAAATTTTAAACAAGAAAACTTTAATGATAATCATTTAAACATGCATATTATTAATTAATATTTCATATATATATAATTAATAATATATATGAAATATATTAAAGTTGAAAAAATATAATTAATAATATATATGAAATTTGAATTTGTATATTTTTTCCAAACCCATTCTGATAATGCATAAATGGACCTGCTTACCATTTTCATCTGATGGCAGTCTGGCACATGCCTTCAGAATAATAGTGAAGATCACCTGGTTTGGATTTATGCCAAACCAAAGCATTCTGCCACAAATTGGAAAGCATCCATGCAACAGTTGTGGTCAGCATAACCTGCTGTCATTGAGTTCCACGAAACCGCATACCACGCAAGCATCCTATCAAATACAGTTTTGCAGGTCAAACTTGTTCCCTAACTCTATATTGCCATATTAACATTGCAGGCATCATTGTTTGTCTGATCACACTGCTATAATGTCCATCCTTTTCCATGCTTCCAATTTCTCTTCCTATGCTTATCTTTCATTTTATTTTCCAAATCCAACAGAATTTCAGACCTTTCTCAATTGTTATGTTACCTGTTTGACCCTCAAACACAAGTCCCAGTATTAGCTACCATAAAAAAGAGTGAAGATATTAACTATTGTTTTATACAGACAAGCATAACATCTGTTGCTTGATGCAATTTACTTATTCAATTTAGAGCTGCACCATATTTTCATCCAAAAATGAAACACATTAAATCAGTACAAAGTCAAATTATACAGCTTGTTGGCAAGCGTCTTTTGTCAAGCCAACATATGGAATAATACATTACAGCTATAAACTATAATTCTTGTGTGCATCTCTCTATGTCCATTAATGTCTGTTCTCTCTATGTCCATTAATGTCTGTCTATGTGTATGCATCGATTTGTGTGCATACATCTACATCTTATATGTATTTATGTGAGATTTGAATTTCAAGACTTCTCATCGTGAGCAAAAATAGAACAAGAGTGTCTCTGAAAATGCCTTTACTGCTATTTATAAGTCATTACCTGAAGCTCCAAGGAAACAAAAAGGTCTCTAACTGAAGCCCGATCCCTATTCTGCCCAGACAAGCTCTCTGCAATCATATATCCAAGGAGGTTGACAGTCCACTCACATCTTTTGTTCACTTGAATATCTTGATGTAACTTCAACCTAAAAATTTTGAAAATACCCATGCTACTTCAAACTTGTTGTATGGGCTCTTGTCCTTGAGAAATGCCCTAGGGATATATAGCCTTTGGCATGATACATGAAAATAGTAAACAGTCCTCAAACCTCCACTCCCTTTGTAGAGACACCAACAGAATAATATAGCACTTCCAGCTAACTTATTTTACTTATGCCTCAATATAAATCCCAAAAAAACAGAGTTGAGGAAATAATGAAGTGGATTAAATCACTCAGGACGGTTTTCTGCATGGTGACCTCATTTATGAACTTGGCAGAATAGTGGCAATTACGACATATGCACTTCTTGCGCTTTTGATGAGGCTTCAGTGGTCTTTACAACTTGCTGAAAAGCACAAACAAAATATAAGCTTCTTCCTCTTGTAAAACAATGCAGATTCCCACCACTCCTATTGCACATCATGTGATGATCACTACCACCTGCTCCTGTTTCTTATCATGCAGCATAAAGTTCACATCAGGTACATCCCCTGCTTCCTTCATCAACCCTATCAGTCATTGCAATTCTGCATAGATCTCCTCTGTCTGTGGGTGTGATCTATCTCCTACAACAAATGTATGCACTTTGTTCTTAACCTCAATCCAACTATATATTATTAATTATATTTTTAATATAGTTTTTTTATTATGAAGAACCCAAAGAACCCAACCCGAAGAACCCGAAGAACCCAAGAACCCAAGCACCCGAAGAACCCAAGAACCCAAGAACCCGTTAAAGGAAAAGAACCCAATTTTTTTTTTGAAGAACTCGGTTCTTCATGGAAGAACCCTGTTCTTTTGGGTTTGTCTGGGAAGAACCCGTACCCGAATCCGGTACTTGGGTGCGGGAACCCGGGACGGGTTCGAGAACCCCACCCCCGGGTGCGGGTACCCGTGCAACACAGCATCAACCCCAATATCCTTCATGTCGAATTCCGCTGCAAGCTTCCTCTTGCAGTCTTTTATGAGCCCTGATGATCCTGTCAAAAAGAGATCATCCACATACAAAACCAGAATGAGTGGCTCGTCCTCTATCATCAAATAGTAGAGGTTGGGATTTGCATCACTCTTGACGAATCCCAATGTTGAATTTTCTAAGTCTAGTTGTTAGAATATTACTCTGTATTCTGCTGGTTTATTTCTTCTACTTGTTTAAATTCGAACAAGGTATTTAATACATTTAAATACCAAAATAAACACAATACAATCACAACATCTACAGATCATCAACTAAAAGAAAACAAGCACACAAATGACACCATTATTTTTGGACAAATGTCCCCGGAAAAATCCAATGCGGGAAAAACGGTGCAGCTATTCAGAGGGTTATATTATTATGCAGTCTATCTGAGTACAATTGGGTGCCTAACATGCTCACCCAATAGAGAAAAATACACGACAAAAATACCTCTATATTCGGAAACAAGTATTCAGAAAACCTATCCCACGAAACTCTCTCCGACACAACTGAAGCTCGACGCTGGCCCTTCTGGCCTCTACATGAGCCTCCTGCTGACTTGCTTCGACCCCAATACCCTCTGCGTCGGCCCTCTGAGGCATTGCGCAGCCTCTAGGACCCTCTGCGTCACTCCAGCAGCCTCTGCGTGGATGACGCAGTCCCTCTGGCCTCTGTGATGTCTCTATTGGGCTCTGCACTGTCTCTATTAGGCTCTGCGTAGCCTGGACTAGCTGTTGCTCTCGCTCTCTCTGCTTCTGCGCTGTACTCATTGCCCCTCGCTGCTGGTCACTGATTCAAATTTGCTTAGCAACCCCCCTCTAGCAAAATGAATCACTGATCACTCTGGTGTGTTCTCCGATTGACCTTCAAGCCTCTTCTTATACTTTTTTCGCTGGTCCTTCAACGACCAAGATTAAATCTCTAATCAACGACTAAGATTAGATTTGGCTTGATCCACGACTTTTGGAACCTTCTAACCCAGTTTTATAATAATACCCATTAATATTTTATTCTTACTAAGTTTAGACTTAAGAACTCTATTAAAAATACTAATTATTTTAATATCTCCCAAACCAGGTACAATCTATCCAAACCATTTCTAGGTCTTGGAGATCTCATGTGCTTTAGCCTCTCCACCAATTTTCATGGCTAGAGCACATCCGATGCTACCCCAAATCAACACTCCCTCTTAGCGAGGACTGTGTTCTAGTAATACTCCACACTGAGCATCACCCTGATTATCCGGCATCGGTCCCTGTGCTGATGCTAGGCCTCCCCGCCCAACATCCTCTGCCCTGCTACATCCTATACTACTACCCATGGCCCTGCCACTGCCACTGCTGCATCCATACGACAACTCCCTCTGCATCTGTGTTGCTGCTGGTCCATCCTCCCAACACTGCATCAACACTGCATCCCCTCTCATCATGCCGCATCATGCTATTGCACTGCAACTCAGTTACTGAGAAGTAAGTAATTGATCCACCCAACTTCTGACATCCCTGTCAAGCTAGAAACACTCCCGACGTTGAAGCTTCCTGTGTCGCTCACAAGTGCTCCCTCTATTGACCTCTTCGCTGCTGCAACAACTCCCTGCATCTCACATTGTTGCACACCTCTCTGTGCCATCCTGCACTCGTACAACACTCCCGTGCCTCTCGCACTATTGCAACTTGCTAGCCTCGCGCTGCCCGGGGACTCTTGCACTGTAGCACTCTCTGCCGCTTCATCTGCATCTGTTTCTACCGACATCCGCCAGTCCTACTACTCTTCTTCGGTGCTTCCGTAGCAAGGTATAATCCAAGAGGTTGGGTGCCTCAAAGGTCCCGCCCTTCATCGCTTGTAGTCATCCTGAGTACAGCTCGATGTCTCCCCACTTCTTCTCAAGTGGCATATGAACACTCATGGCACAATCATCATCATCTCGACTTGTTTGTCCGCCCTCGCTGGTACTGCCTTTGAGTCAGAAGCCTCTCCCTTACTCTTCTTCCTTGGACACTGGTTCACATAGTGACCCAGTTCCCCACAATGGAAGCACTTGATCTTGGAGAGGTCCTTCTTCTTCCTCTTCTCCTACTTTCCTGCAGATGCTAGAGCCGCATCCTCTTCCTCTTCCTTCTTGATCCTGACCCCTTTGCCGCTACTCCCTGCCTTGGTCAGCCGTCTGATCTCATCTTGACGAAGAGTCGCTTACAGTTCTTCCCAATCTAGAAGCCTCATCCTGCCCAGTATGCTCTGGACAAATGTCTCCCAATCCTCGAAGACTGTGTTAAGTGCGGTTCTTCCCATCAACTCCTGATTCAACGTGGCCCCTATGGAAGTTAGCTAGTCATGGATCTCCTTCAACCGATCGAGGAAGACATCTATCTACTCTCCCTTCATCTGGTATGACCTTAGTTGATTCTCCAGGAGCATCTTCCCCTGCACGGAAGTATGCTGGTACAATGTCTTTAAAGTGTTCAACATCTCCTTTGTTGTTTCTTTCTCGACAATATGTGGGACCACATGATCCTTGACCCTTTCAAGGATGATACACTTTGCCTTAGCCATTGCCTCCTCGTACCTTTCATTAGCTCTGGGTCAATTAGGATAGCCATCACTCTCAAGGCGAAGCCCTTGATACGATGTCTATCTAAAATGGACAAGATCTTGGCCTTTCAGACCACAACGTTGGACGCTCCGTCCAACCTCTCCTGATCTCTCAGTCTATTCACGACCATCTCACTGCTCTTCTGTCAACTCCTCTAAGTCTCTCTACTTCCCGCCTGGAAGTTCTCTATTCGACTCCTGCTAAGTCTCTCTACTTCATGTCTGGAAGTTCTTGGTTTGACTCCTCCGAGTCTCTCTACTTCTCGTCTGGAAGTTCTCTTTTGGACTCCCTCTGAGTCCCGATTTCTCTCCTGGAAATCCTTCTACCAACTGTGAAGTTTCTCCTCTCCGATTGTCTGTGCAACTGCAACATTGATCCGGATTCCTTGGCTAGAAATCCACCTCTGTAGCAACTCCCTCTACCTTGGTCTTGCCCTATTAGGTATTGTTCTAACCACAGTACCCCACCAGCTTCGCTCCCGCAGACTACCCATAGCTTCCTTTGCCCCAACAATTGAAGGATTGACCCTCTTGGCTCTGCGCAATCCCGACACCGACAAAACAGCTCCCTCAGCCAACTGCTTCAGCCCTCCTGGCCTCTGCGTGGCTCTAGGTGAGCCTCTCTCTGCCCTCCTCAGCCTTTGAGCTGACCTCTCTCCGGTCCAGATTGATGATGCAGTCACTCTGCATCAACCCTTCCTTTGTCACTTCTGGAAGGATCAACTACTGTCACTGAGGACAACTGATTCTACTGCAAATTCTCTGCTTAGCTGATGCCTTCAGTTCTCCTGTGATCTGCAACCACGCTCTGATACCATGTTGAATTTTCTAAGTCTTTCCATTAGAAAATTTATTTGTATTTTGCTTGTTTATTTCATCTACTTGTTTAAATTCAAACAAGTTATTTAATACATTTAAATACCGAAATAAACACAATATAGTCACAACATCTACAGATCATCAACTGAAAGAAAACAAGCACACAAGTGACACCGTTATTTTTGGACAAATGTCCCTGAAAAAACCCAATGCCAGAAAACCGGTGTAGCTATTCAGAGGGTTATATAATTATGCAATCTATTTGAGTACAACTGGGTGCCTAACCGGCTCACCCGATAGAGAAAAATACACGACAACAATACCTCTATATTCGGAAACAGATATTCAGAAAACCTTTCCCACAAAACCCTCTCCGGCACAACTAAAGCTTAGCGCTGGCCCTTCTGGCCTCTCTGTCAACCTCCTGCTGACCTGTGTCAACCCCAGGACCCTTTGCGTCAGCCCTCTGAGGCACTATGCAGCCTCGTGGACCTTCTGTGTGACTCCAGCAACCTCTGCGTGGATGACGTAGTCCCTTTGGCCTCTGAGCTATCTCTGTTGGGCTCTGCATAGCCTGGACTGGCTGCTGCTCTCGCTCTCTCTGCTTCTGCGCTGGTCTCTCAGTATTGTCTCTGCCTCTCTGCCTCGTATTCACTGCCTCTCGCTGCTGATCACTGATTCAACTTTGCTTCGCAACCCCGCTTTAACAAAATGAATGACTGATCACTCTAGTGTGTTCTCCAACTGACCCTCAAGCCTCTTCTTATACTTTTCTCGTTGGTCCTTCAATGGCCGAGTTTAAATCTCTAATCAACGACTAAGATTAGTTTTGGTTTGATCCATGACTTTTGGAACTTTCTAACCCAGTTTTATATTGGTACCCATTAATATTTTATTTTTCCTAAGTTTAGACTTAGGAACTCCATTAAAAATATTAATTATTTTAATATCTTCCAAACCAGGTATAATCTATACAAACCATTTTTGGGTCTTGGATATCTGATGTGCTTTAGCCTCTCCACCAATTTTTATGGCTAGAGCACATCCGATGCTACCCCAAATCAACACTCCCTCTTGGCGAGGACTGTGCTCTAGTAATACTCCACATTGAGCATCACCTTGATTATCCGGCATCGGTCCTTGTGCTGATGCTAGGCCTCCCCTCCCAACATCCTCTACCCTGCTGCATCTTGTACTGCTGCCCATGGCCCTGCCACTGCCACTGTTGCATCCATATGGCAACTCCCTCTGCATTCGTGCTGCTGCTGGTCCATCCTCCCAACACTGCATATACACTGCATCCCCTCTCATCATGCCGCATCGTGCTATTGCATACTGCTACTGCACTGCAACTCAGTTACTGAGAAGTAACTGATCCATCCAACTTCTGACATCCCTTTCAGGCTAGAAACGCTCTCGATGCTGAAGCTCCCTCTGCCGCTCACAAGTGCTCCCTCTACTGACCTCTTCGCCCCTGCAACAACTCCCTGCATCTCGCACCATTGCAGACCTCTTTGTGCCATCCTGCACTGGTACAACACTCCCGTGCCTATCGCACTGTTGCAGCCTACTAGCCTCACGCTTCCCAGGGACTCCTACACTGTAGCACCCTCTGTCGCTTCATCTGCATCCGTTTCTACCGACATCCGCTAGTCCTGCTACTCCTCTTTGGTGCTCCCATAGCAAGGTATAATCCAAGAGGTTGGGTATCTCAAGGATCCTGTCCCTCATCTTCTGTAGTCATCCTGACTACAGCTCGATGTCTCCCCACTTCTTCTCAAGTGGCACATGAGCACTCATGGCACAATCGTCATCCTCCTCGACTTGCTTCTCCGCCCTCGCTGGCACTGCCTTCGAGTCAGAAGCCTCTCCCTTACTCTTCTTCCTTGGACACCTGGTTCGCATAGTGACCCAGTTCCCCACAATGGAAGCACTTGACCTTGGAGAGGTCCTTTTTCTTCCTCTTCTCCTGCTTTCCTGCAGATGCTAGAGCTGCATCCTCTTCCTTTTCCTTCGTGATCCTGACCCTTTGTCGCTACTCCCCGCCTTGGTCAGCTGTCTAATCTCTTCTTGACGAAGAGACGCTCATAATTATTCCCAATCCGGAAGACTCGTCTTGCCTAGTATGCTTTGGACAAATGTCTACCAATCATCGGAGACTGCGTTAAGTGTTGTTCCTCCCATCAAATCCTGATCCGACATGGCCCCTATGGAAGTTAGCTGGTCACGGATCTCCTTCAACTGACCGAGGAAGACATCTATCTGCTCTGCCTTCTGCATCTGGTATGACCTTAGCTGATTCTCCAGGAGGATCTTCCTCTACACGGAAGTATGCTGGTACAATGTCTTCAAAGTGTCCCACATCTCCTTTGCCGTTTCCTTTTCAACAATATGTGGGACCACATGATCCTTGAGCCCTTCAAGGATGATACACTTTGCCTTAGCCATTGCCTTCTTGTACCTTTCGTTAGCTGTCAGGTCAACTGGGATAGCCATCACACTCAAGGCGAAGCCCTTGATATGATATCTATCTAGAATGGACAAGATCCTGGCCTTTCAGACTACAATGTTGGACACTCCATCTAGCCTCTCCTGATCTCTCAGTCCATTCACGGCCATCTCGCTGCTCTTCTGTCGACTCCTCTGAGTCTCTCTACTTCCCGCCTAGAAGTTCTCAGTTCGACTCCTGCTGAGTCTCTCTACTTCCTGCCTGGAAGTTCTCAGTTCGACTCCTCCGAGTCTCTCTACCTCCGTCTGGAAGTTCTCTTCTGCACTCCCTCTAAGTCTTGATTTCCCTCCCGGAAATCCTTCTGCCAATTGTCAAGTTTCTCCTCTCCGATTGTCTGTGCAACTGCAACACTGATTCAGATTCCTTGGCTAGAAATCCGCCTCAGCAACAACTCCCTCTACCTTGGTCTTGCCCTGTTAGGTACTGTTCTAACCACAGTACCCCACCAACTTTGCTCCTGCAAACAGCCCATAGCTTCCTTCTCCCCAACAACTGAAGGATTGAGCCTCTTGGCTCTGTGCAATCCCGGCACCGACAAAATAGCTCCCTCAGCCAACTATGTCAGCCCTCTTGGCCTCTATGTGGCTCTACGTGAGCCTCTCTTTGCCCTCCTTAGCCTCTGCGCTGACCTCTCTCTGGCCCAGACTGATGATGCAGTCACTTTGCGTCAACCCTTCCTCTGTCCCTTTTGCAAGGATCAACTACTGTCACTTGGGACAATTGATTCTACTACAAATGCTTTGCTTAGTTGATGCCTTCAGTTCTCCTGTGATCTGCAACCACGCTCTGCTACCATGTTGAATTTTCTAAGTCTAGCCATTAGAAAATTAATCTGTATTCTGCTTGTTTATTTCTTTTACTTGTTTAAATTCGAACAAGTTATTTAATACATTTAATTACTAAAATAAACACAATATAGTCACAACATATACAGATCATCAACGGAAATAGAACAAGCGCACAAGTGACACCGTTATTTTTGGACAAATGTCCTCGGAAAAGCCCAATGCGGGAAAACCGATGCAACTATTCAGAGGGTTATAGTATTATGCAGTCTGTTGTCGCGCAGATTGACACGACAACGCTCAGACCGGGGACTGTCACTCTGATCCCCGATCCCTCCGTTTAAGCCTGTCTCCCGCGGCTAAGGGGGGTAGACCCTGCGAAATGATGAAGACCAACTGTCGACCAGTTGGTTGGGAGACACGAGACACGACCTAATATAAGCACTAAAATGATTTGATTAGCAGACCAGTGCCTTAAGAGACTGTCATTGAATCGATTACATGAAACGTGAACAATGCTCTTAGAATGACCAAAATGATATCCAGCAACTGAAGATTTAAAAAAGATGAATGCTTCGGACCACCACGGGAATCGTAAACCATTAACTAGATATCATATTCGTATCTCGGCTTGGAAATCTAGCGTGAAAGGTATAGCATGAAAACCACTGAATCTGGCAAAAATGATTTTCCACGAAATTGACAAAATTAAACTTAAAACAAAATCTTTAAGGAAATTGATTTTTTATTTTATATTTATTTTATGATTTATTTATTTATTTATTTTTTTAAAACAAATAAAACAAATTTATTTTTTAATCTAAACTAATCCTAAAAAAATAAAAAACTCAAACCCTAATTTTTATTTTTTATTTTTATTTTTTATTTTAATTTTTTTTTTTTTTTTTTTTTTTTGACAAATCTAAACCTAAGTCTAAATTAAAACCAAAAAAAATATTAAATCTAACCCTAATCTATAGAAAAGAAATACTATTAAATCTAAACATAACTATAAAATAAAACTAAATCTAGAAACATTAACAACTAACCCTAGCTATTCAAAGCATATATACATATCCAAAAAAAAAACTAAACTATGAACAAAACCTAAACATTTTAATTTTTTGATTTTTTTTTATGGATCTATAAAACTAAACTATAAAAGAATTAAAAAATCTAAAAATTAAAATACATGACCAAAATAAATCAAACCAAAACCTTACGCTAACCTATCGCATGACTAACTAACCCATACCTGCGTTATCAATTTAACCAAACGAAACTAAAAAAAATGCGTTACCTTACGCCTTTTACCTGAAGCACCAATCGATTTACCATGAGACTTACGCTATCGCTCAAACTCAACCACTGCTCCACGACTATTAAAGAAAACGGAAACGGCTTACCTTACGCAGAACAGAAATCGACTTAACAAACCTGTGGACGACTTTAACTGAGCGTGAAGTGTTTGCAGGTGCTTTGGACAGATATCTTCGAAGGTCTGATGACATGCGGGTTGGAAATGCACTTACGCTGCTGAAGATTTACCAATAAAACGATTTGATTTCGGTTATTGTTTTTTTTTTAGATTTGCAGGTGACGGCGGGACAAATAAAACGTGAGGGATGCTGCACGCAGGTGGATAGGGAGTTTGGACGGGTCCGAGCTGAGGACGCAGGAGGGCTGGGCACCATTTAAAATGGTCACACTCACTTCGCAGGGCATTCAACCTACGTTTTCTGAGCCCAAAAAAAATTTGAACGGATGGAAAGCGGCAGACTTCAAACCAGAAATCAAACACGTGAAAACCCTAGCCGCCAAAGCTGTGATTTCAATGCTGATCCTATCCTTCGCTATTCATAAATTGACTGGAGCAGACCTGCGTGTAAACAGAATATACAAATCGTTTTGATGGTACAGTCGATGCAGATCTGGAGTCTACTGTGGAGGATGCTGAGGATATGCAGATCACAGGTTTTGAAAAGTTAAATGAAAGAGTACAGTGATCCCCTGGCAGCATACAGATCAGTGGGGAGCTCAAATAAACCTCCTGTAGATAATGAAACCCTAGCAGATTGAAAACCTGTACCTGCAATCCTGAAAACGAACAAACAAGCCACCGAAACCTGGGATAAACAAAAATAAATAAAACCCTAAAGATCCAGCAAGAAATATTTAGAGATGTGGCCCCTGAACAGCCAGATTCAACAATAAGCTCAGAGAAATATTCAAAGAAATACTGATTTTCAGATTTTCACTGTGAAAACTTCAGAAAAATCTCTCATGCAAACATAAAAAATAAACTGAATGATAGGCCCAGGATCAATTCCAGCTGGGCTCAGCAAAAATGCTTGTGGGAGTTGGCTGGTTCAGCCAAGAACTTCCCCGAACGCCCACAAAATTTCCTCCAGAAAATGTTTTCTGCACAGCTCAAAACAACCATCAGTAAAGATAGCAAAATGCTGCTAGATCTCAGGAGGTAATGGAGATACCTGCCATTACTTCAGAAACTCTAACAGCACCCAAACCCTAGTAAGTGAACAAGATACCTGTGCTCACAATACTCTATAAAAAAGCCATTATTAACAGCTGAAAATAACATATGCAGAAAATTAAACAATCTCACAACATTTAAGAGAGTAACACCAGCAAGATATGGACCCCAAAGTCTTCTTTATTAACCAGAAACAGATTTACAAGAGAGCTTTTTCAGTCTTTGACTCACAGATCCAATAATTTGAAATGACCTCCTAAAACCCTATATAAAGGAAATGATCCAAACGGCTAGTTCGAGTGATCCATGCTGAAATGATCTCGACCGTCGATGAGGATCAAGACATCTCTTGATCTCATCCGTCGATTTAAAATATTATTATTTTATTATTTTAATTATTTTTAAACTTTATTTTTTTTATTATTATATTATTTTTTTTTTAAATTTTTATTTAATTTTATTTTTTATTTTTTTATTATTTTATTAATTATTATTATTATTTTATTCATTTTTTAATTTCTTATCATTTTAAAATGGATCATCGAACTAAGCCTTGAAACATCCCTAGGACCTCAGGACTTAAGGACTCATGAGGGATTTAAAGCATTTTTTCGACCCTCAGGACACATTACATCATGACTTTAACCATTTACATCTCAAGGGAGAAAAACCCCTTTAACATAGACCCTCACAAATCACCCAGTTCTGCGACACAACTATAATCTAGCAGGCTAACACACTAGGATTTTCTAAGATTCCAATGACAAAATCTATCCCGGCTTTGGGGTCAGGTTTGAAGGAAAACTCTGCCGATCCGTGGATCGGTGAGACGAAAAACCTCCCGAGACATAGATTATCATAGGAAAGTTAGGTCCACCTAGGCAAATTTACAACACGACTCACATCTGCTAGGATTATTTACAATGAATACATGCAGACTGGGTTTACAATTAGATTGATCGAGCTGCTGATGACTGCAGGATGGCACGGACACGCTGATCAGGTGCGGCCCCTTTTTGCGAAGAAAAAAGGGGGTGTACTGCATGGGTAGTTGATCGGTAGAGGTCAACACAGTCTATCTGAGTACAACTGGGTGCCTAACCGGCTCACTTGACAAACAAAAATACACGGCAGCAATACCTCTATTCAGAAACAGGTATTCAGAAAACATGTCCCACGAAACCCTCTCTAACACAACTGAAGTTCAGTGTTGGCCCTTTTTTCCTTTGCGTCAGCCTCCTGTGGACCTGTGTCAACCCTAGGACCCTTTGTGTTAGTCCTCTGAGGCATTGTGCAGCCTGTAAGACCCTCTGTGTCACTCCAACAGCCTCTGCGTGGATGACGTAGTCCCTGTGGCCTCTACACTGTCTCTGCTGGGTTCTGCGTAGCCTGGACTAGCTGTTGCTCTCACTCTCTCTGCTTTTGCGCTGGTCTCTCAGTATTGTCTTTGCCTCTGCCTCGTACTCATTACCCCTTACTGCTGATCATTGATTCAACTTTGCTTAGCAACCCCGCTCTAGCAAAATGAATGACTGATCACTCTGGTGTGTTCTCCAACTGACCCTCAAGCCTCTTCTTATACTTTTCTCGTTGGTCCTTCAATGACCGAGATCAAATCTCTAATCAACGGCTAAGATTAGATTTGGCTTGATCCATGACTTTTGGAACTTTCTAACCCAGTTTTATATTAATACCCATTAATATTTTATTTTTCCTAAGTTTAGATTTAGGAACTCCATTAAAAATATTAATTATTTTAATATCTTCCATGTGCTTTAGCCTCTCCACCAATTTTCATGGCTAGAGCACATCTGTTGCTACCCAAATCAACACCCAACTGCTGCAAGTAACTGTCAATCTGACCATATCACGCCCTGGGTGCTTGCTTGAGCCCGTATAGGGATTTCTTCAACTTGCACACGAGTTCACTTCTCATGAGTTTCGAAGCCTTCAGGTTGTTCTATATACACCTCTTCTTCTATCATCCCATTTAAGAATGTTGTCTTGACATCCATCTAGTGAATATCCCATCCTATCTGAGCTACTAAGGATATAACAAATCTGATAGAGGTATATCTGGCTATTGGGGTGAAGGTCTCCTCGTAGTCTATTCCTTCTTTTTGTGCCTACCCCTTTGCCACGAACCCAACCTTTTAATTCTCTACATTGCCATCTACAACGTTCTTGTTCTTGTAGATCCATCTGGAACCGACAACTGATTTGTTTTCCGACCTCAGAACTACCTCCCAAACATCATTTGTCATGATAGAACTATACTCTTCTACCATGGCATCCACCCACACCTGATGTTGTGCGACTTCTTGAAAGCCGGAGGGTTTTGCAACCTGAGCTTCCAAGGCTTGATATCTATCAGATTGCCTGTGATGTCTCTTGTTCATCCTAGAAGTTTCGATAAACTCCTCTGCATCTCTCAATGTTTGACGAACTGCCCTACTAGCTCTATCATTGTTGGTGGGACGTTCGATCATTTCCTCCTACTCTTCTTGCTGCTTCGTTTGCTGAGAACTCCCCGGATCTCCTACCCTTGAGGAAATAATGGTACTAGTCATTGTACTTGATCCCTGTGACTGTCTTCCTGCTGGTCTCACTAGTTTTCCCTGCTGCTGGACTAATGAAACTTCTATTGATTGATACTGATCATCTGCAGGCATCTCTCGAGATCTCCTAAAAGATCTGTCCTCCATGAACTTTACATCTCGTCTCACTACAATCTTCCTACTGCTAGGAATGTACATCCTGTATGCCTTTAGGGCCTCCCTATGCCCGACGAGGAACCCCTTCTTTGCAATCTGATCCAATTTACTGCATTTTTCATCTGGCACGTGGCAGTAAGCTGCACTCCCAAAATTCCTCAAGTGACTTACTTCAACCTTCTTTCCTGTGAAGACTCCCTTTGGCGTTTTCTTCCCCAATGCTCTCTGAGGAGTTCTATTCGGAATGTACCTGTTGTTTTACATGCCTTTGCCCATAGAAATCTGGGCAGATCCTGATCATACAACATACCCTTCGCAGCCCCAATTATTGTTCTGTTTTTCCGCTCAACTACTCCATCCTGTTGAGGGTTATATGGAGCTGTCCATTCTCTTTTGATGCCTTCCTTCACGCAGAAATTTGTGAATTCTTTATCAATGTATTCTCTACCATTATCTGAGTGAAGCACCTTGATCTTTTTGCCTGTCGTGTTCTCTATGAGAGCCTTAAACTCTTTGAACCGATCAAAGACCTCATCTTTGGTCTTTAAGAAATAGATCGAGGTCTTTTTGGAATGGTCATGAATAAAGGTGACAAAGTATTTGCCACCACTAAGAGCTCTAGTGGACACAGGGCCACAAATATCTGAGTGTATCAATCCTAACACGCCATTTGCTTTGTTGTCACTTCTTGGGAATGTTGCCTTCGCATACCTCCCAAGTACGCATCCTCTGCATACATCATCGTGCTCCGTATTGAGAACTAGAACTCCTGTTACAATTTTTCCGAGCATTTTGAGTGCTCCATGGTGTAAAGGTCCCATCCTCCTGTGCCACAATTCGTTTAACTCCTTTCCACTGCTACTGCCATTGCCTATTAGTGCCATTGGAGAATCAAGTTGCAACCTGTATAGCCTGTTGCTTCGAGCTCCAATTTGTTTCACCTTCTTCCAGCTTGAGTGTTTGACATAAAATTTCTTCCCTACGAAGTGTACATCATACCCCTTGTCCTGTAACTGGGACACTAAAATTAGGTTCATACCCAATCCGAGCACATGGAATACATTATAGTGTTGGTGCTGGCTCTTGACTCCGTCTGAAACTCTATGGTGCCTCTCCCTACAGGAGTACATTTAGTTTTGTTGCCCATTGTGATTTGGAAGTCCATATGCTCTTCTTGATAGCTAGAGCAATATTCTCTAACTCTTGCCATATGAGTTGAAGCTCCATTATTTATATACTAGACACCAGGTGAAGTTGATCCTAATAGGCAAGCAAATTCATCCTCCAACCAGGAAGATAAATCTGAATCATCCTGACTGTTAAATCTGTCCATAATTTTCTGTGCTATTTCTCTTCCCTCTCGACGTTGAATTTGTTGAGCAAATTTCTTTTAAAATTACTGCGTCCAGCTAGAGATCTGCTTTGCGAAAAATATGGGGCTTCTCCCTTTGCCTTTGGACTTTCTTGATCTCGAGAAATCAAGTTTTTCTGTCGCTCTCTCAGAAAAGTTGATTTTCCTCAAGAATTACGGCTTCGTAGCCAAGAGACAACGCTGCCCTTTGGGGATTCAAATTGTTGTTCACGCAGAGCAGTGAATCTCTTCCTTACTCTGCTACTCAGCTCTCCGACTGATCATATCTGCTCTGATACTATGTGAAAATTTAATCTATTGCAATAATTGAAAAATATTCTTTTAATTGTCAAATAGATTATGCAGTTTATTTGCTACGACAAATATCAAATAAATTTACTATTGCAATTTTCACAATAAATTACTGCGAAAAATAAAATGTTGGAAATAAAAAAATTCTAGCAGACACATCGAAAATATTAACACAGTTATTTTTGGACAATTATCCCCGGAAAAGCCCAATGTGGGAAAACTAGTGCATCATATGAGGGTTTTCTTATTAATTTTCAGCAACAAATATGAGTACAAGAATTCTGGCAATCTAGATAGAGAAAAATACTGAGAGAAATTTTATAAGAAATTTCTCACTCAACACGACAACTTCCTGACCAAGAGATGGACCCTCTTCCCGTATGTCGGTGCCTCTGCGTCACTCTCTGCGCAATGCTCTTATGGAATATGCTCTTCTTCACGCTACCTCTTCCAGACTCATGTTGCTACCCTCTCCCTCTCCTGCTACTCACCCTCTGACTCTATCTCCTTTGCTGGATCACAACGACTGAGAAAACCGATCTTCCTGGGCAACTGAGTGACTGCACTGGTGTGTTCTCCATCTATCCATCGACTTCTTCTTATAATCTTCTGTCAGAGCACCAACGACCAAGATTAAAACATAATCGATGGCCTATATTATTTCCCTGTTGATCTGTGTGAGTTTCTAGAACATTCACACCATGACTTAATTAATTATGATTAATTAATCATATTTCCTAAGTTTAGACTTAGGAAATAGTAAAAACTGATTAATAAATCTAATTAATTCATTTCTAGGTGGAATTTCAAGAAACGATTTCTGGGTATTGGAGAATACATAATTCTAGCCTCTCCACCAAATCTCGTTTTTAGAACACATACGATGCTACAAACACTAACATAGCCCATTCTTTCCATAGGTTTGGGAGGCCCACCTTCAAACATACGATCATGGTAGATGGGTGAGGAACCACATGGCTGGCTCAAGTGGTAGAGAATTGACACAATGAGCTAGTTGGTGGCTGCAAGGGGCTGTTGGCTGCCGGCTGAGGAACATCTTGGAGAAAAAAATTTATCCTAGGGATATCACCCACAAAATGGTGGGTAATAGGTACCATTAGTAAATGTTCTAGTTCATGATCTGGATTTTCCTCATTAAAAGATCATAAAGCTCAAGTCGTGAGTACGTTTACCACCAAATTGTTGGAAGGAAGATAATGTGATTCAATATATGGGTACCTATCCATGCGAGTCTTCTTTCAATATACTTGATTTGCCTTCTTAAAGGTCACGACATCTAGAATTGGAAGGATGTTATTGTCTTCAACTACCATAGTGAATTTTATATGATCAAGTTGTCTATTTAGATTTTCTAGGAATCTGTTCAAACTCTTTTGTGTGTGGCTGGATTATGTTTGTATTGTCAACAAAATATAAGGGAATCAAGTTACAGCTTTTGAGTGTAATTCCCTGATGTCTTGTTTTAAATATATAGCTCAAATTTTTAGATTTGCAATTCCTTGCTACATTTTAATATGGGAATGTAAGAGATGTCAATGGTTTCTTCATTAATGAAAATCTCTATAATGCATTAAAATTCAGTAGTTCCCTCTCATGATACGTTGAAATTTTTTCCAATACTTAATACATCTTTCATTATTTGAAAGTTTATGAATAAGTTGTTTATTATATGAAGGATATTTATCCTTTTTTTGGCTTTTTCATTACTAGGTCTATGGTGTTGATGGGTCACACACTCAAAATAGTCATAAAGACAAGGTATGTTTTCTCTATTGAAAATACACTTTTTTGCTATATATGATAATGCAAAGTGGTTATATATTTGGTAAATGTTGTTTAGTGACCATTTCATAGCTTGATCTTTTATTTTTTTCATGACTTTTATGATTGTCACAAGCTTTGGAAAGATAATATTATGTGATTTGTAAATGTTGATTACTACTTTTTTTATTATTGGAAAATCCATCTTATATTCATAGAAAGATATTTACAAACCAAAAAACAAAAAGTGGATGGGTATATACAATGAACATCATAACCTTTTTTGAAGAGCTACTAGAGCAAAAATAAAGCAGACTTTTCTATGTGATCCAAATATTGAGCATCTTTTATAAGAAAAATTCCTTTGGGTTGTTACCCACCAAAATTGGGTAACCCCTAGGAGAAATTTTTTTTTGCCCATGGGTCAGCTAGCCATCTAGCAGCCCTATGATGATCCACAGGTAGCTTTACTTTAGAGCTCTCCACGTATGCTTTGGTTAGTGCTCTCTCCCATCTAGCATACTTCTTGTAGGAATATGGGTCATCTATTAGAGAGTACACCAACCATTTTTGTAATCACATGTATTCATTTAATGTTTGGGGCATATTAATGTGGATCATAGGCCAAGATGGATGATGGACCACTCTTGATTGTACCCTTGTTCCCATACATGTTATACAATGAATAATATATGCAAGTCTCAACTATATAGCCTTTCAAAACTTGATTTTCAATAATCAGGGCACAAATTAGCATAATCTAGAAGCAACAATTCCATAGATTAGACAAATTCAAGATAAAATTCATCAACAAAGAGCACTTACAAGACAACATGTTTTATTTCCATCCATAATCCAAAGAAATAGCTCCAAAGATAATCCAAGAACGCTTCCATACATCAAATGATCTCTCTATTATTTATACATGTCTAATGAACTCTAATTAGCCTAAAAGACCCTCTTAGTTGTAAAATAATGGGAAAAACTAATTGAAGTTCCAAGCCAACCTCATAGCCAATGTAAAAACATAATAAATCACCCTCATGAGGGCTGAGATGCTAACGTCATGCATGCGTGGGCCTTTTGGAGGCATGTGTTGGGCTCCTCTAGTGTCAAGTTAAGTGAAGAGGGATCCAAAAATCATCCTCTAGTGGTTTGCCCCTAGATCTCTATGCACATCATCGTGTGGACCCCAGTTTTGTGTTTGGGGCACAAAATGGGTCTTATGGGTCTCCTAGTGATAGAATAGCTTGATTCTGATCCAACGTTGAGGGCTCAGAGGATGATGCTAGCCCTCCAATGTCTCAAGGGGTGACACAAACCTCATTTGTGCCTCATATCAAATGCAAAACCATGTATACACTACTAAGCTGGCTGGGGGCATGTTACCAATAATTTTGTGGTTAATATCCTTAAGAGAATTTTTTTCTGCAAGATGGTCCTTAGCCGACAGCCAACAACCCCTTGCAGCCACTAGCTAGCTCATTGTGCCATTTTCTCTGCCAGCTGTGCCAACCATGTGGTTACTCGCCCATCTCCCATGATTGTATGTTTGAAGGTGGGCCTCTCGAATCTAAAGGTATGCCTTGTCATTTGGAAATTGAGTATTGTAGTTTGCTTACCATGGACACTTTTGGCCATGGCTTAATGGGGGGGATTTGGCAGAAAGAATGGGCTAGGTCTGTGTTTTTGTCCCCTAGACCCCTTTTAGGAATTAACCTTGGATTCTAGTCTTGTGGGATCTCTTTTACTGACCATTTGGTTCCAAGGATGGTATCTCACAGGAAACCCCGATTTTGGTTGTGTAGTTCCGCTCCCTTATCCGCTTATATTGCCCTCTTTCCATTCATTATCACCTCATTCATCATTTCTCCCACCTGGTTGCACATTCCTCCACTAGGTCCACATAGGGTTAGCATGCCCCTTCCTCTTGCCCACACCTTGGGTCATGGCCTGGAATGAAGACTGGAGGTTGATGCAGCTAAAAAGAAAGATAAAAGCATATATGGCCATATTCAACAGGAAAATGTACCACAAAATGCAAAAGATGGCCAGGACAAACACATTTAGCATGTGGGAAAAAGCCAATACATGAGCTCTACCCCATCATCATGTCCACCACCTTGGTTCCTACAGGTTCTATGAACCTCCTTGATCATATAGAAACCCATGATTGTCCCAACCCATGGTGGGCAATGAATCGCCCCAACTTAAAAGGGGGTATTCACTGCTATATCTTATACATCATGCTCTCACCCCTTGAGCCCCGAGCAGTTAATCAAAGAAAATCATAAGAAGGAAAAAGGCATATAAAGCAGGGTGGAAAAATCAAGGCCAGGGCACCTCATGTACCATGATTTCTTCCTCCTATACATTATAAACCCAAGTGCGAGCTTCCTTCTTATCAGCTACCCTTGTACCCCAGCATGTGACCTAGGCCTACCCCTTCTCATCCCCTACTTCATTCACCTATCTGTCACATGCCACCACCTTTTGAAGGATTTACCCTGACTATATCATCCCATTTAGAAGTAGAAACCACCTAATAAGATTATTGGTTAACCCCATTTGGAGTTTAGGAGACATTGGCACATCCAAAAGCCCATTATGGAAGGGTAGGCCATTATGAAGTCCCCACCTATGGTCCATGATTGGATAAGCTCATTTACTCAATTTCTCTAATGACTTGTTGTAATGGAAGGATAGGGGATGCATTGGATCTTATGTAGGAATGTTGATGGTCTCCATTTTGGGTTTGGCCTTCCTATACAGGGTCGTAATCCTCCAGAGAACTACATTGGCACATGTAGGGTGAGCGTTGAGAGCCATGGGCCTCCACGGCAGTAAATTTCATTCCATGGATCCCCACAGCCGCAAATTTCACTCCATGGATCCCCACAACCATTCATAGATAGCCATTCAGAGATTGCTTGTGTTTCACATATTGGATAAGGAGGATGCACTTGATCCATCATGATCAGACGACCCCAGATCTACACCATACACTTGGAAGATGATCTAGGACTTTCACGATGATGTGAAATCACCTACGCCATCATCCTAGCTCTTGCAGGAGATCTACAGGCATCTTCGATTTGTTTGGAGACCCATGAGGACACTTGGGTGCCCCCACATGTCATTTTGGAGCACCACAGGTTATTACAAGGGGCCAACTCCTTGTCCACTGCTTTTGAGAGCCCTATTCTTCATTGTGGCACCCATGGACCTCATTAGGCCTCTTAGAGGGCCCTACGACATGCATAGATTATTATTTGACCTCTTGAGAGACTTACTTTTTTCATCTATGAGCTAGTTTGGTGGGCTTGTCACCAAAAGTTGGATTATTAGAACATTATTTTATTTTTGGGGCTTATGTAGGCTAATTCAAACTACTAAGTTGTGTATAAATATAAGTGAGATGAACTCATTTTCTTATCATTACTTGGATTGATCATTAGCTCTTGTCAGAATTTCACATTCTTTGGAGGAGGAGATTTTTCGATGAATGGATGAATTTTGATGTTTGTTTAAATCTTCTTTGTCTTAGAGCTTCTCTTGTTGGTAAGTTTGATGATTGGATATATTCTTCTTGCATGTAAGTACCTTTAAAATGCTATTTTTGTTATGTAATTTTGCTGCATCATGATGCTGGAATTTCACTCTTCTTGGGCTTATTTACTACATCAATTCATGCGAGGTTGTGGAAATTAAGTTTCTAAATGGTGTTGTATCATGATTGGGCCATGAAATGATTGAATGAATGTTCGTAGGGATAACTATTTCTTCTAATAAGTTATCGAATTATGCTAAACGATGTATAAAGACCTTGAAGCTACTTCAAACTAGCCCTAAGCGTAGCGAAGTGTCTTCTAGGCCTCCTTCATAAGTTGAAATCGATCCAAACCCTAATTTATCCGTGACTCCATCTCTCCCAAAGACCAAGGCACTAGTATTCCACTGGTGATCACTTTAAAGAATATTTTTCTTCACCTTCTCTCTTTCTTTCTAGGCCTAGCCTACATAGGTCACTATGGCATCACTTATCTCACAATCTATCCATCCAAATACTTTGATTTCTAGTCCACAACTGTGCTGGAGTTTTCTCTATAGGCTCTCCAAATATGAGGCAAATCCTACGATGGGATCTTGAGATATTGCAAGCCCTAGATCAAGGACTATTTCTTGCCCTAGGTTTCCTTTGGCTAGTGAGCTCATTGGGATTATTGCATCAAATTCAAAGAAAATTTCTCCTTTAATCCCTTTATCCCCCCTCAATTAGGTTAAGCACACCCTTGGTTGATAAATTCCACCCCTTGACATAATTTTGTGTCCACTTGGTCCTTTGTGGTCCCACAACTTATTGAAGCCAATTTCACAAAGACCACTTGGAATCCAAGTTTCCACAAGGATTCAAGAGCTAAGAGTCTTCTTGGTAAGTCATATACTCAAACCCTAGCTCTTAGAATTCCCCTAAGCCCTTCCTAGAGAGCCTTTCATCTTGCTTTCAGAACAAGCAAGCTATAGCTAAGCCTCTCTTGTGAATAGGCTTCTAGGATCACCTCTCATCATATCATTGATCCATTCATTTTTGTGATCCTTAATATAACAAGTCTCCTCCCATTGGTGAAATTCTGTAAAGAGTGGGGAGCTTTAGTCGAGGTGACAGTGGGCTATTGCTCCATTGTTTCCCTCGACCTAGTAGTAGCTCTTCAAGGATGCCCTTTTAGGACCCTGCTAGTTTGAGTGATAACATGGCACACTGGTTCAAGTGCATCATCTCATGAATAATGTGGGGCAAAGTACAAACTGTTGTGGTGTTGAAGGTGCCCATGGAATGGAGTGATGCTCTGAAAGTAGTAGGAGTCCCATGGCTCTCAATGCTTCACTTGTAGGGTGTCATAATGTTCGTCTAGTGGACATGGGCCCTCGTTAAGTTGCCCAACCCATGATGGAAACCGCCTACTAATCACAGACAATGTCCAATGTTGCATCTTCACCATTAGGTGCAATTTATCATTAGTGCATCTAAGTGAACCAAGCTTGTAATCAAGGGAAAATCGAGACTTCAGACAAGGCTTCTCTTCTAAATTTAGGGTTTTGATCACATAATAGTGTTACCTCCCTAGGTAGGAGTGGCTAATAGACAACCTAATTATGTGTTCCCAACCCCTAAGGCAAAGACATGTCCCTGGTACATCCTTCGATCAATAGGTGGCATATGGATAATCATAGAATGGATGGGAATAAGAAGGGTCTTAGAGCCAAATGCGATGGGCCAAGGGGTAGAAATAATGAGGAATGGGTAGCAATAATGAGGAAATCTGCATATTGGGTATACAAATGTGAGGAGGGAGGTTGCATAAGTTACCCCAACCTTTGTTTTTTCACCCCTTTCTATTTTCCTTTTGCTTTTTCTTGATTTTTCTTTGTATTGCTACTTGAAGCTTTAGGAAATGAGAGCATGTTGTGAATGATGTATAACAATTATTACCCTCTTAAAGGTGGGGCAGTTCATCACCCAACAGGGATTGGGATGTGCATGGGTTCCTTTTACGGCGTGATGGGGCAATCATTGACCCTAGGAACTAGGGTGATGGCCATAGTGATAAGGGGTAGAGCTCATGCTTGGATTTTTCCCACATGCTTTGTTTAATGTCTCAACTATCTTTTGAATTTTATGATTTTCTTTTTCTTTTGTTTCTTGATTGTGGCCAGGATATGCTTTTAACTTTCTTTTCGCTGCATCAACCTCCAGGGCAATGTTTCTAACCCTGACTTCGATATGTAGACATGGGAAGGGGTGTGGACCCAATGGTCATGTGGACCAAGAGAAGTGAAATAGTGAATAGGGCTCATAATGTGCAGAGGGAAGTGATAAATATGAAATGGGAAAACGAGACCATGCTACTAAAATCAGGGTTTCCAAAGTAATGCCCTTCCTAAATCCATAGCTAATAGGGGAGATCCCACAGTACTAGGATTGAATATTAACCCCCCATTTAAGGCAAGGGAACAAAACCACGGTCAAATCCCTTCCTTCTTCCAGGTCAACCAATAATCCATGCCAAAATGCTCAAGTGAAAAACAAGCACAAGCACCTGATTGCACAATGAAAAACATACCTTTTGGGTAAGATTTCCCACCTTCTGACATGTGCTTCTTACAAATGGCCAAGAAAACATACAATTGATGTAGGTGGCAAAGATAAAGTGGCACATCACATCGGCTACAAGGTGGCTATCAAGGGTTGTTGGATACTTACTAGAAGAAGATGAATAGAAGAAATTCTCTTCCAGGGGTACCCACTTTTGGTGGGTAACATCTTGGCTCCAATTGGGACATGAGCTCACCATAGGGCGCATGATCCATGTATTCGAATGGAGAGGTCATGAGGACTCCAACAATCTCCTGGGACATGGACCTGTATCCTGGACGTCACAAAAAAACTATTGGAAGCATGTGAACTGGGCGTACTTGTATTGCCCATGTTTTTCTTCAAATAATAAATCCATACAAAAAAATAAATCTATTCTAAGTGCAAGTCTAATCTACCATGCAATCTATTCTGGCATGAGAACATAATACGATGATAGTAACTATACAAACATAATATGCAAGCATCCTACACTACTATGTATAACATGTAATGTCACATATCTAGAAAAGGGGTGATGAGGATGGCTCTGACCGATGATGGTCAAAGTTCACCATCTAGCTTTGCTATGTAGTAATATCCAACGCCAACCTTCCCATGGATTTTGACAGGAAGAGGGTGATCACCCACCAAAACCATCTCTCCAACTTGGGGCTCCTTCTTAGTTTGAGGGGCCCATTACTTCTTAGGCTTTGGTGGCTTTGAGGAGGGCCATTTCAAGAGACATATTTCTTGGGAGGGGGAAGGTTGATGGGCTCAAATGGTTTGCCAAGATGTCTTGTCTTTGGTTGTTGATTGGGATATGGAAAAGGATCCAATTCCTCGACATGAACAGGAAGTTGGGGTTCCCTATATAGGATGAATGGGGTTCCATCTGTTAGTTTGTGTAGCTCAGATAGGTGCTCTAGTTTTAGATGGTGTCTATGAGACTAAGAAACACAATAGATTAATTTTCTCCAACACCCAAAAAATGTTTCCAAGGAAAATTGTCTTAATTAGATTTAATTAGCTAGTTGATTATTTTCCCAAGTCTAACTTATGAAAAGTGGTTAATTGATCGGGATTAATTGAGGAAAATCGATTTTTCTCTAGCGACTTCTAGAAAATTCATTTGAAGGGGTCAAGATGATATTAGCTATTGATTGAGATTAGATCCTAGCCATTGGTTGCTCAATAAGAGATTATAAGAGGAGGTCAATGGGCATTTAGAGAACAAATTCGAGATACAGATTTGTAGTGAGAGCAAAGGGCACATTGATAGCATGAGGGCACCAACAGATTGAGATTAATAGTGATTGAAGACAAAGTTTCTGAAGAAAATTCTTCACAACGATTTCCAATTTCTCAGTGATAGAGGGAGATTGATTTTATCTGCAGAGAGGTTGGGTTTCCTAGTAGTGCGAATTGACTCAGAGAGGCTGAGTTGCTGGAGCAAGAAGAAAATTGCCAGAGTGATCGATTTGCATAGGAGAAGTCGAGTTTTCCTGATAAAGTTGAATTTCCAGAGGACTCTGAGTTTAGTTTCCAACTTGTGTGAGTTGCTAGAGCGGCTGAGTCAGCCAGGGCCTACACGTGTGGATTATTCAGAGAGCCAGAGGAGGGCCAAATTGAATAAGCAGGGCCCGGTTGCTTCTAGTAGGTTAGATCTGCTGAAATGTGTAGCTTGGGAGGTACTCCCACAACCCTTGGGGTACTAGGTTTGTGAGGAGTTGACCCACAGAAAAGCGGTTTTGTGGAAAATGTACCTAAGTAGTGGGATTTGTACCCAAAGTTGTGGATGAAAGACCAAGTGGAAAATTAATTGTTTAATCATTGTTTGCAAGTGGACACCCTTGTTGGACTTGTTGACCTTGCCGCCTACGCTTACCTACAAGTCAGTGAGAAAAGCCTTCAACCCCACAAGGTGTAGTTGGTGGTAGGGAACTCAGAAAAGGGGCTGTCACACTAATCCTGACTCTTTCCGTTTGAGCTATCTCCTAGGTTAGCTAAGGGGGGGGGGTGGTCCCTAATGAAAAGTTAAGTTAAAAGATGTGAGTTTCTAGGAGAGTGTTATAGTGACAATGGATTACTTTTAAGGATTTATGGGCAAATATGAAGTGAACAACTTGAAATAACAATAATTATTAATATGATTAAAAACCATAAAACCATTGCCTTATAAGGAATTTGCTCAACAATTTAAAGATATATTTGCTCAAAGTAAATTCAATGCTCTCAAAAGAGAAAACAAAGTAACCCTTAAATGTAAATAAGAATTGTTAGCACAAGATATGTAAGATACAAAATGCTTTTGAGATAATCAACTTTATAAATCAAAACATGTGAAACATATCTTGCCAAAACCCAAAAATTAGTAATTAACTTGGAAATGTAAAAAAAAGAAAGTGCTAAACCAAGACATCAATATGCAATTAGACTTGAAATATGAAAAATAAACACTTGTTTGAAATGATTACAATACTTGCATTTGGAATAGTCTTTGCATATGAAAACTCAAACCATTAAGAGACAAGTAAATTAAATATAATGGAAAATGCTCTTGGTTAATTTTATTAATTAGCTCTACAACAAGATTACAATTTAACTCTTCAATCCTCAAACTTCACTCTCGTCCAATGATATGGATCTCACAGTGAAGAGTCAATAGAGGAGTAAAGGATTCCTAAGATGTCTACTTCAACCAACTTATGTTGGAGGTAAAATTTTAATGAGGCTTGGAGCCTTCCTACACTAAAATGCCTAGATGAAATGCAAATTGTGTTAATTCCCCAAATTAAAATAATAATACATGCAAATGCTTCATAGAGATTGCTTTGCAATGCTTGAAAATGAAAGTGTTCAACATAAGTTGCAATTATAACTTCAATTTGGGGAATAAAATTAGCTTACAAGTGTTGCATGTGTTTCATCAATGAATTAAAATGATACGAGTAATTTGTTTGAAAGTAAAATTTGTTTCAAATAGACAATGACAATAAATTGCTCCAATATTCAAGATAACAATGTAGCATAAAATTGAAGCATGTATTCAAGTGATCATGAAACAATTTACGAAGGTAAATGGAAACGAGTCAAAGTTTGTTAATGATATAAAATGCTTGCATGTAAATGATGAATTGCCCAAAGTAAAGTGTAAGCTTGTAGCTTCAAGCAACAATGAGATAGAGAATGCAAAGCTCAAATGAAATTGTAACAAACTTTAAATTAATGAAATGTGATAGTGAGGTTGTGTTAATTCCCAATTAAAGCATGCATGTAAGTGATGAAGTATGAAAGCTTAAACCATGCAAATGTCAATCCACCTAAGAGAAGCCTCCCTCTAAATGGGGAGTTAGGATACCATGGGAGAAATCCCAAGCTCCCACAAGAAAATTAGATCTTTTATTAATATTACAAAGAGAAGAGGGTCCTTCAAAGTCCTCAACTAAACTTCAAGGAGAGTCCTCACAATAATTGTTTGAAACTTGGACATTAGACCTCATTTCTTGAGAAAGTAGTGACAAGATCTCACAAAAGTTATGCAAAGGAAACAAGGTGTGAGTTTCCTCCAAATGCCCATGGCTTAAAGAGGAAAATGGGCAGCCCTCTAGTGAATTCGACTTGGCCAAAATAAGCCTCAAAAGGGCTCACGACATCCTTGGAAATCGAACCCCCAACACTTACCAAAGGTTCTGCAAACACTTGTTAGATGTTGCGGGAAGTTGCTCTTCAAAATCTGCCACGCAAGAGTTAGCAAACAATCTAAACAATGACTGCAAAATAAATTAAGTATTAATGGAAAAATTAGCAAGATAAAATGTATATGTACAATTATAATCTAAAAAAGGCTAAGCTAAAGAGTGAGAGTAAAATCTTGTCTTTGCTTAGCCATCTTCAAGCTCTTAGATAGAAAATGAAAGAAATGAAGTACAATGTTTTTTTAAAGAGATTTAAATTTAGAATTTCTCGGCTTGTGTACAAGCTATGTGTCGAAATCCCTGCAAAACCACTTTGTAAGATAAGACTATGAAGGTTCAAAGAATAAATAAGAGCTTTTTTAAGAATGTATCAAGGGTGGGTTGGTCTCTCCAAAGACTTCCCCTCACACTTGATTCTGTAATCCCAAGAAGATGTTCCCTCTACAAAACTTCAATCAAGAATTAGTTCCATATAGATTTAGTAATAAACAATGATAAGAAACTCTAGAGATTTATTGAAAACCAACTAGACCATTCTATACCTAGAGCATACTTCTAAGTCAAATGTCAATGCAAGATAGCTCTACATTAACAAATCTACAAGAGCATATGGAAGCAAATTAGATCAAAGCATGAGTAAAAGGAATTATAACAATGCTCAACAATTCATCGCACTCGAAAAGGAGGAACACCTCATGAATGAAACCCCAAATTCTTTATTGATATTTCTGTAAGTGTACAAAGCAGCAACACTTCTGCAAGCACAATAGCTAGTAACAATCTTGTACAATGTGAGAGCCCATGGCTCTATTATATAGAGAGTTGGGAGCAAATCCCAATGACGAATGACAATGACAAATGGCATTGGAGCCAATCCCAATGTAGAAGTGATTAAACAAGTGGCATGACGTGACAATCCCAAAGAGAAATTTGAATTTGTTGAATGGAGTTCCAATGCCAAGTGTAAAAATCGAATTTTGGCAAGTGGACATCATTTTCTTCTTTCCTTACGTGCCAAATTCGAATTTTATGGTGGAATGACAAGTGTATATGGGTGGTAACCCATGTGGGGACAATTTCCCACAAAAATCTCCACCAAATATTCTCCCAAATCCTCCCAAATGTGCATTAACTTCACAAATTCGAATTTCGAAGCAGCTTTTTCATTTAATGCCAAAGATTCGATTTTATTTGAGAACATGTCCTTTCCTTGATTTTAGGAGTCCACATCACCTTGGGTCTTCGCTTTAACTCCCCCATAATTTTCCACCTCATTTCCACAACATTTAGCATGTGTGAATGTTTATTTTTCTCCATTTATTTAATTTCTGGTTTAATTAATTCCCAGATTTCCCACTAAACTTAGGAAAAGTGGGTTTTGAGGGACCAAAACACATTATTAACCTCTCAAAGTGTGTCATAGTAAAAAGTTGAGGAGGAGAAGTGTAATTTTGATTATTCATACCCCATACAACTTCTCTAGACTACACTTATTACAATTTAAATACAATTTTATTTGCAATTTTTGAGTTGCGGGAAATCTAAGAAATTAAAAATGACTACCTAGACCTAACCAAATTCCACAAAATTTTTTGTGTGGTCTAGGATGGTAATATACATCGACTCTAGACACTAAGATGTGTTAGGGGCTCAACTTTCAAACCATCACCCCGACTTTGAGGTAAAACATGAGTGAAAAACCCAGAAAATTATCCGTCTCTAAAAAAAAGGGATAATTAACCGGATAAAAAAAACACTCCAAGGTGTACTCGTTTGCTGATCGAGTCCCAACATCCTAGGCTTGTTATAGACTCAAAACTCATCATTACTAGTATCACTTATTACAATTCCCCGTAGGGTGTGGAATCTGGGTACAAGAAAGATGATGAGAAGATAGAAGTAGAGTTAAAAAACTCTGTTGACTGACGATATCTAATGGTACAAGTGTCCTTTATATCATCTTTGGGCATTGAGTCTTCATGTAATCATCAGGTGCCACTCTAGTGGTCAACAGGACTAAGGGGCACCTAGGGATTCAATGGTGTGGGAAAAAGTCAAATGAAAGAATTTATTTCTAATGGTAGTGGGGTTTTTGTGTCTAGGCTCAAGTTGGCTTGACCTAAGAGACCTGACCCTTGGTGGAAAGTGACACCACCTAATACCACTATAAGTAGATATCAAATGAAGCTCATTTGGCATCCATTCTAGTGCAAACATTCTAAGCCTAAGGAGCCATAGACCTAAAGGAGCCAAGTTGGTGTGAAGGAATAGGATCAAAGTGTCTTGTTTCTATGTTTTGGTATAGTCCGAGATTAGGAGTTGTGGGACATGGAATTTGGACATGGCTCTGGTCATATGTTTAATGCAAATCTCTGTGAATAGGTTGAGGTAATTTCTTAGCAGTAAAGGAGGGCCAAGATCCTTAAGTCTTGTGTATGGGTATATGTGTAGAGGTTAAGGGTCTAATTATGAGGTCTGCGCAGGAAATCAGAGGTCTGTTGAGTCCGAGCTAGGGAAACCCTAAGGCTAATGCAGGAGCCCTAAAGAGGGCCAAAAACCTTAGTCCATTCGTGCACATGATCAAGACTTTCAGGGCTAGAGTGGACATCCTTGAAAGGTATGTTGGTTGGTTCTTCTAGTAGATGGTTTCTAGGTTGATTGATTGAAAGTCTATTCAACTAGTTGTGTTTGGGCAGTGTGCTTGAGCGCCCTAAGTATAGTGATATGAGGTGGCTAATCGCTATTGTGAGGGTTGTTTGTTAAACCCATAAGTTCAGTCATCTTGGAGCAACAAGGGTTGATAGAAGGCAGATCATTGAAGACCCTAAGAGCCGTGACTTTGGTGGAGTAGAGTTGTTGTGTGAGGGTGTAATGTTCCTTTTCCTGGTATTTCTTATGACATGGTTAGGATGGACTTACAGAGTTGGGGGTAGACAGGTCACAGGTGCATGTTGGTATATTCCTTTCGTTCCGGTGCATTCCAACAACTTAAAAAAAAAGAGTTATGATTGGGCCCGACTCAATTAATTATGCTTATGGTGGCATTCCGGGAGGAATACTTGATAGAACACCTTAGTGTAATAGATCGTTGGAACCGGAATGAAAAGAGCTACATGATGGGACGGTTAGATGTAGGTTTTAGTGACTTGAGGAGACATGGTGGCCAATTTACCCTTTTATTGCATTAAAAAGAATATTTTAATTAAAATAAAAGAGGGAAAAGTGCTCCATGATTAAAATAATAATAAAATAGGAGGTTCTAGAGAGGTCATAAGATCTATAGAAGGGGCCCATTAGAGAACATCTTGGATTTGTGATTTCTTCTTGTGCAGAGGTTTGAGAAATCAGTTCTCTACTTCAGTAGTAGCCCCAAGACGGAAACCCTCAGGTGATCTTGGTGAGAGTGGACGAAAACCCACCTCATCTCCTTGGTGGGTTTAGCCAGAATTCACAGGTGTAGTGATTGATTTCCCTTTCAGTTTTGGGAGACTAGATTAGTCTATCTCTGCAATTTCAGCTTTATCATCATCTACACTCTTCTAGTCATTTATTATAAAGAAAGCTGAGATTATTTCTGCTCATTGTGTTATTGAATTGCATGTAGTCTACTTGTTATATTTTACATGGCAATATTCTGTTAATTGAATGGTAATTTTATGAAGAAATTTTGGTTAAGTTAGATTTCTGCAAGATATCCTGTTCGGGATATTACAGTGGTATCAAAGTTGTGCATCTTTTTAGCTTGAGGGTTTAATGCAGATCAATTTCAAGGAGAAATCATGATCAAATTTACTGAAGATATCTTCCTGAAAGTGAAATTGTGTCACATTTATTCAGTATTCAACTATCTCGAGTTCAAATTATTGAATCAATTTGCCAAATCATATTGAAGCATAGGGCCATGAAGCGATTGGAGTGGGCCAAAATCTCAAATGTTTATATTATGTGATGACCTTAAGGCGCAATGTGTTGGGGACCAAAAAACAAATATCAATTATTAGATGAGTCGTGGGCATAAAGGTCGAAGGAATTTCGTAAGCTGAGACCGAGCCGATGTTACTATAGTCAAGTCACGACTTTCCGATTACTCAGGGTCGATTAACACGTAGAGGGTAACCCAGTCATGGTGTTCCCAAGGGTTTGTCTTGGTTGCCAAATAAATCGCCAGCTATCTATCCAGTGTCAAATCGCCAAGCCTAGATTAATTAAAAAAAAAGCTTCCAATATTGGGGCCACTCAATATATTTAAATGACACGTCATCACATCGATGGTGCGTGGAGGGTGAGTCAACATTATTTCGAAGGAGAAGAATTACAAGGATCGAACCCACTGTCAAAGAGGATCCCAAATCGAGTTTCTGAAGTTAAAAATCTATTTCGGTGTTGCATTTGATTTATATTCTGACCAATAATATTCTTCTCAAGGATCGGGAGCCTTCCTGTGTTAGTCGAAGAAATTTCCAACAGGAGAACCGCTGCATAACAAGGGTGAGTCACGGACTATTGTTGAAGCTGAAAGCTTGCAAGAGAGTCGTAACCATTCCAGATGCATTGCCAAAGGTGATGGAGCTGCCCTGGAATGACCTTTCTAGAAACATGATTGTTGGATGATCGTGGCTACAAAAACAAAATTTAAAAGAGGCATAAGCGGATTATGACGTGGGGTTGAATGTGATATGTGGGCAGTCGAGATACAACCAAGCATTGTATACCAGAGCACTGAAAGGAGGGTCGAGAGTGACATTCTTAGTTAAAGAATGCATGGCGAATATTTTGGACGTGATCATGGCTGAATGGCATTCATTTGGCAGTTGAGTCTCAGCTGAAGTTATTGACTAGTTGATTAGGGAAGAATCACTATCTTAAGGATAGTGGAACCACTTCAGAAATTTCCAGTGCAAGACGATTTGCAGAGTTCGTCATTGAAGGAGGTTGAATTTTTGAATGAGGACCGAGTACAATTTTTGGTGACTGGTGCAATTTGTAGGAGGAGGCCGAAGCTTTCACTGTTGTGCGTTTATGAGCTGCGTTGAAGTGAAGGAGAGTTGAAACATTTATGGCAGGTTCCAATTTAGTTCTGTTTATGAAATTTTATTGTGCTCTTTGAAACTCCTCGGTCTTGTTTATTATTAAAAGGATGCCTATCCTTAAACTGTTTTAAGAAATTAAATTTATTAGAACTCACAGTAGTAACTATCATAAACTAAGTCTTGTCACTGTACCACATTTGAGAGCACTAAAGCTATAAGGGGTCATTAGTGAAAGTTTGGCTGCTAAAGCCCATTTGTGCAAAGAGTGTCTTTGCTATGCATTTACTCTTGTAGCAGAATTGAATATTATCATAGTGCCGAGTTTGTCACTACAGTTTGCCATATCTTAAGTCCTAGCTAAGGGATTACCAAGTTTGGTTGATGATTGAGTCAGGATATAGCTTTGATACCATTTGGGAAGTATGTATATCAAGTCAGTTGGTCATATTTCTGTTGTGTTATCAGTTTAGCATTGTAGGAGTCATTTTGGTGTACTTACCATCATTGAACAACTAGACATGGATCAAACCTTTATAAACTCCCTTAATATACCAGCAACAACAAACATCAAACCCTTCTCAAGGGGAGCCTATGTCATTCTTCAGAGAGAAAAAACAAAGGATGTGCAGAAGGGGGAGGAAATAGGGCACAAAATATTTTCACTTGGGATAGATTTGCAGCACATGAGGGTCATATGGAAAGTCCTTTTCAAACTAGATACACTGCTTTCCGAAGTGAACTAGTTACAAGGGAAGAAACTCATTTGGGCTCTAAGACCAGCTATGCTTGCTCTCATACAACCCAAGTTCTTGGAGGAACCTTGTGAAGGGGTTAGACTTCCAATTGCATCTTGTCTCGGTAACATCATGAGATTGACCACACCTATACCTCCTTTCAATGATGATGTTATGAGGAGAGTTTTCAAGTTGATAGTAGAGACATTTTAGGACTTGGAAAATAGTGCAGGTTCTACCTTTGAGAAGAAGCTTGAGATTCTAAAAACCATGGCCTTGGTTAGAAATTATGACATTAGGCTTGATTTCGGGTGTGATGACTTGATCCAGCAGATGTTCCAATGTTTCTTTAACATTAAAAAACATCAACCTAACATGGTCAAAACAAAGATATTGTCCATTTTGTCTTCAGTTATGGGAGATCATGATGACATTTGCAGGGAGTTGTGGGCTAGATTGTTGACCATTTGGAGGAAAGAACAACTGGTTTCACCTATTGCTTATGAACTAGCCGAAAGGTTGGTTGAGAAAAACATTGTGTTGTTCAGGAGACAATTGACTAGGGAGGAGCTTCTCTAGTTTGGTGGATCATGCAACAAGAATGAGCTGAGGAGGAAGGGTCTTTGCTTCATTTGCAAGGGACCTTGGGAACGTGATCACTCATGCTTGAGTGACACTGAGGAGATGATCGAGATAGAGCAGGAGGAGATTCCTTCTGACTCTTAGGGTGAGGATTCTTCTTTGGACGAGTCCACGGGTTCATTTGAGGATGCCTCTTAGGAGCATGAATCATGTGGAGTTGTTGACAACAGGCCAGATTTATATTCGGGTGTGTATGGTGAACAATCAATGGACCCTATGGGAGACATTCAGGATGATGAGTCACTAGTGATGGTTCAACATGAGCAGCATATGCTGGAGCATGAGTCAACTGAGGAGGAGGATGTGCACAGTATGGATGATGAGCCTTTTGGGGAGAGCCAGTTGGAGGTTCATATTGAGTCCATGATGGAGGAGGATGAGAAGACACTCTTGGGGCCAACCATTGGAGGGACACAAGCAGATGTGCAGGTAGCCACCAGGGAGGTAGTGTTTGCAGATATTGTTCATCAGGAGGTGTTGGGACTTGGCAGGACAATTTTGCAGGTGACGAGTAGACCAAAGGAGTATGGAGCTTTCAGACATATGAGAGGATCTTCCAAAGATTGTGGTGCACCCATATTTGGGCCTACCCACTGATGAGGTGCCGATAGGTGCAGTGGCAGCCAATAGAGCTATAGTGTTTCCAGGAAGCAACCTTCTCTAGGAGTACATAGACAAGGCGTGCAACACAGTTTGGCCACTCGTATGCATTGTAGGGAGAGAGGTAGGGTTCTCTCAGTGGATATTGTCGATGGACTAGGTAGAGGAGCATGAGTTGAGCGTGGACCAGCATCAACATAGTAGACTTGTTCCTTACATCGGAGTCCATGCCTTAGATTAGCCGGAGATCATGAGTTGGTATCCTTTTGATGGAGTATGAACCTTAGTCCGAGGCACAATACAACAGGGGCACTTAGATGAGGGGATCACTACATGTTTCAGTGGGCAGTGGGATGTAGGCCGACAGTTCATCAATATTTCAGTAGCACTAGCCCAACATCAACAGAGTGGGGTTGACTTCGGCTTATGCGAGAGGCGGGATTGGAGAGAGTTGATGAGTTGGTATTTGCTTCATTAAGCAGCGACTATAGCTGGAGATAGAGCACAGTCCGAGCCATGGGACTTGGGCGATGATTGGCCATGGTGGCATTGGGATCCAAGTGGATTGGTTGATGATAGGTACATTCATAGAACAATTTGGGATCCAGGGATTAAGGGTTCCATTCATGATTGGCTGACACAGAGGCAAAGCATCACTTAGTGGTTCGTATGGGATCTGGGCATTGGGTCTTAGTTGCGTTGGGCCACAAGAATGATCCACAGGTTTGGATTGCTTGAGGGCAATCAATCTTGGGGCGAGAGGATTTGTAATGTTTCTTTTCCTGGTGTTTCTTATGACATGGTTAGGATGGACTTTCAGAGTTGGGGGCAGACAGGTCACAGGCGCATGTTGGTGTCATCAGCGGGTCCAAGTCTTTTGGAGGGGTTTTGAGGAGTTTCTATGAGGTTCGATGGCATTCGCTTGGTATATTCCATCATTTGCACAATTTTCCTTTCGTTTCGGCGCATTCTGACAACCTAAACAAAACAGAGTTATTATTGGGCCTGACTCAATTAATTATGCTTATGGTGGCATTCCGAGAGGAATACTTGACAAAACACCTTAGTGTAATAGCTCGTTGGAACCGGGACGAGGAGCTACATTATGGGATGGTTAGATGTGGGTTTTAGTGGCCTAAGGAGACATGGTGGCCAATTTACCCTTTTCTTGCATTAAAAAGAATATTTTAATTAAAACAAAAGAGGGACAAGTGCTCCATGATTAAAATAATAATAAAATAGGAGGTTCTAGAGGGGTCCATCAGATCTATAAAAGAGGAGGAGGAGGCCATTAGAGGACATCTTGGATTTGTGATTTCTTCTTGTGGAGAGGTTTGAGAACTCGGTTCTCTACTTCAGTAGTAACCCCAGGATGGAAACCGTCGGTGATCTTGGTGAGAGTGGATGAAAACCCACCTCGTCTCCTTAGTGGATTCAACTAGAATTCATAGGTGCAGTGATTGATTTCCGATTCAGTTTTGGGAGATCAAATTGTCTATCTCAGCTATTTCAGCTATTTCATCATGTAAACTCTTTTAGTCATTTATTATAAAGAAAGCTGAGATTATTTTTTCTCATTGTGTGCAACAAGAGGATTGATAGAGTGTAGTATTCCGAATAGGAAATAAACAATGAATAACAGAAAAACATGCTCATGAACAACACCAAAAAATTGCAAACACATAATATTAGATACACATATGTTGGCACCAAAACTGGGTCTTTTATTAAATCTTGAGCTAAATGAGTACAATAAAATCAAGGGAAGAGGAACCCGAGCTTACTACAATGAGTAAAGCCAAACCGAGGTTGTGAAAACTCTGCCCACAAATTGGAGAATATGCCTACTAAATCGCTTCGCTGACCCATAAATTATCACTGCTGCTGCTAGTAGAAAATGGAGGAATCTCTCTCTGTATTGCTCAGAAATTCCAGTAAAAGCAACTGGTGCTCCTTCTCAAGCAGATCCACAAAACTCAGAAAACAATTGGCCTCAATCGAACCCTAAAAAACCCACAAAATGAGGTGTACGACCGAGTTTCTCTTCCTGGATGCACTGCCCAGATTTGTTGTAGAATGCCCTCGAAATGGAGCTCCAAGCTCCCACAAATTCTCCTGTAAATTTCTCCCCCAAATTCCTTGTGCCTCCAATCCTCAAGACCCCAATTTCTGTTGCTCCCTATCCTCTGTGTAATTCTGCCAGTGCGAGCCTGCATAGGCCCTAAAAGACAAAATTTTGGCCTACCTTAATCCCTGGATTTCTCCCCTGCAAACCACAGCAAAACTTTACCAAATGTCTAGCCCAACCACTTCCTAATGTCTCAGAATTTTCCTTGCATCACAACTGCTCTCTCCCACTAGTATGAATTTCCCCAGCATCCTGGCCACACGTAGACCTGTGAATTAAGCTCGTGTGACAACTCCGGAATGGCTCCAAAATTTCCCAAAGGCTTCTCGAAGGTGGCACTTGTGTTCCACCAAAGGAGTTGAGATCTCTGCCTAAAAATCTCCTTGTACTAAACAACATTGTGTTAATTTGGCTGAGCATCTCAAGCAAACAGAATGTTCAGTTGTAAAATTGTCAAAAGGTCCCAAATATTGGTCCTCACCTCCTATTTATGCTTGTTGTCTCCTATTCTCTCCTTGTGGGCCCCTTTTTCCACTAGCTCATTTTCCCTCCTCTTCTTCTCTCTCCACAAATTCATGCTGCCTCAGGGGGTGCATATTCCTTGGGTGAGTGCCCCACCATAAACCACCAAAATTTTGATTTTTCCCTTGTCCCTAAGTCAAATGCCAAAAATGGTTGCCAAAGCCAAAATTTGCCAAAATTGAAATTACTCTTATGTGACTTAAGAAATTGGGGATATTAAAGTCTCCCTTGCCAAAATTTTCTTGTCCTCAAGCAATTTTAGGGCATGATGTTGTAGCACCTACTCCTCTTTCCATGTTGTATCCTCCTCAGGAAGTTCCTTCCATCTGACCAAAAACTCCCTGATAGTCCTGTTTCTGAGCTTCCTTTCACGCACCTCCAGAATGGCCTCCAGTACCAACTCAAGATGGCCTATCATCCAATGGTGGTACTAGGTAGCTCTGCAGTTGCCGTGACCTGCTTCCCCAATGCCTTATTTTGGGATGATATGTGGAAAACATTATGCACCTTACTTCTTTGGTTGAAGCTCTAACTCGTAGGCCACCTCCCCGACTCTCCTAGTCACCCTATACGACCCATAGAATCAGGCTTGAGATTTTCTGCCCCTTTCTGCTTGAGTGATGACAGTTTGTATGCTTGGAGGCGTAGATAGACGATGCCAACCACCTTAAACTTCCTCTCAACTCTGCGTCGATCAACATACATTTTTTACTGATTTTGTGCCTATTACCCACCATTTTGTGGGTGTTATCACTGGAGATTTTTTTTTTTTTTTAATCTCTGCAAGATGGTCCTCAGGCGGTAGCTAGTAGCCCCTTGCAGTCACCAGCTAGCTCATTGTGCCATTCCTCCGCCACTTGAGCCAGCCATGTGGTCCCTTGCCCATTTTCCATCACTGTATGTTTGAAGGTGGGCCTCCTGAACCTAAAGGTATGCCTTGTCATTTGGTAGTTGAGTATTGTACTTTGCTTGTCATGGGCACTTCTGGCCATCGATTAATGGGGGGATTTGGTGGAAAGAATGGGTTAGGTCTATGCCCCTGCCCCCTAGACCCCTTTTGGATATTAACCTAGCATTCTAGTCTCGTGGGATCTCTTTTACTGAACATTTGGGTTTACGGATGGTATTTCATGGGAAACCCCGATTTTGGTTGCGTGGTTATTTTCCCTTATCCGCTTGTATTGCCCTCTTTCCACTCATTATTACCCCATTCATCATTTATCCCACTTGGGTCCACATTCCTCCACTGGGTCCACATAGGGTTAGCTTGCCCCTTCCCCTTGCCCACACCTTGGGTCATGGCTTGAAATGAAGCCCAGAGGTTGATGTAGCTAAAAAGAAAGATAAAAGCATATTTGGCCATATTCAATAGGAAAATGTACCATAAAATGCAAAAGATGGTTGGGATAAACACATTTAGCACGTGGGAAACAACCAATACATGAGCTCTACCCCATCATCATGGCCATCACCCTGGTTCCTACAAGTTCTATGAACCTCCTTCATCATATACAAACCCATGATTGTCCCAACCCCTGGTGGGAAATGAAACACCCTACCTTAAAAGGGGGTATTCACTACTATATCGTATACATCATGCTCTTACCCCTTGAGCCTTGAGCAGTTAATCAGAGAAAATCATAAAAAGGAAAAAGACATATAAAGAAGGTTGGAAAAATCAAGGTTGGGGCACCTCATGTACCACAATTGCTCCCTCCTATACATTATATACCCAAGTGTGGGCTTCCCTCTTATTAGTGACCCTTGTACCCTAGCATGTGACCTAGGGCTGCCCCTTCTCATCCCTTACTTCATTCACCTATCTGTCACATGACACCACCTTTTGAAGGATGTACCTTGACTATATTATCCCCTTTAGAAGTAGAAACCACCTAATGGGATTATTGGTTAACCCCATTTGGAGTTTAGGAGACATTGGCACATCCGGAAGCCCATTATGGAAGGGCAGACCATTATGAGGTCCTCGCTTGTGGTCCATGATTGGTAAGTTCATTTACTCGATTTCTCTAATGACTTGTTGTACTGGAAGGCTATGAGACGCATTGGATCTTATGCAGGATTGCATATGGTCTCCATTTTGGGTTTGGTCTCCCTATATGGGGTCCTAATCCTATAAAGGGATACATTGGTACATGTAGGGTGTGTGTTGAGAGCCATGGGCCTCCACAGCAGCAGACAAAACTCCATGGATCCCCACAACCATTCAAAGATTTTTCGTGGTTCACTCATTAAACGAGGAAGATGCACCTGATCCATCATGCCCGATTGGCCCCAAATTTGCACCATACACTTGGCATATGATCTAGGACTTACATGATGATGTGGCATCACCTACATCATCGTCTTAGCCCTTGCAAGCGATCTACATGCACCTCAAATTTGTTTGGAGACCCATGAGGACACTAGTGTGCCCCCACATCTCATTTGGAGCATCAGGGGTTATTACAAGGGGCCAACCCCTTGTCCACTGTTTTTGAGGGTCCTACTCTTCATTGTGGCACCCATGGACCTCATTACGCCTCTTAGAAGGCCCTAAAACACGCATAGATTATTATTTGATCTCTTGATAGGCTTATTCTTTCATTTATGAGCTACTTTGTTGGGCTTGTCACCAAAAGTTTTATTATTAAAACATTATTTTATTTTTGGGGCTTATGTAGGCCAATGAGGCTAATTCGAACTCCTAATTTGTGTATAAATACAAGTGAGATGAGTTCATTTGCTCATCATCACTTTTGATTGGATCTTTTCTCTTTCTTGAGAATTTCACACTTTTTCTAGAGGATGAATTGGAGGTTTATGGATGAATTTTGATGTGTGGATATTGGTCTATCTTATCTTGTAGCTTCTCTTTTGTCAATTGTGGATGGATGGATATATTCCGTTACATGTAAGTATATGATTTTAATGTTATTCTTGTTTTACCTTATCATATACATTAAACTAGGATTTTCGATATTTCTAGGGCTAATTGCTGCATACATTTACTGCTTAAAATTTTGGAATTTTGTCTCTATTATAGCATCTGTCAATATATGGGACATGTAATGTGAGCCAAATCTCCTAGGGGTAATTCTATCAACGAATTGACCTTGATAATTCATCTCCTTTGTACATCAAAGTATAAAAGCTGCAAGATTGCTTCTCCTTGACCTAGAAGGCTAGCAAAGTGGTCTTGAGGCCTCCTTGACTGAGAATGAAAGATCCTTACTTATATTCATCATAGACTCCATTCTCCCAAGACTAAGGCATTGATCTACCAAGAGGTGGTCACCTAAAATCACATTTTTTCACCTTTCTCTAGGTCTGGCCAAGTTAGGTCACCTAGGGCAGCGTTCTCCCAACAAACTACCCATCCGAAAAGTTCGATCTCTTAGGTTCTCCTGCACTGGTGTTTCCTCAAGTCTTCCTCCAAATTTGAGGCCTTTCTGATGGTGGATATGTGAGAAAAGCCAAGCCCTAGTTTTGGGATCAAAATTTGCCCTAGCATCCCCAAAGGTTAGTACCTTATTGGATCATTTCAAAACTTCAAGTGGATATTCTTTCTTTGATCTATTTCCATACCTTGTCCAGGTTAGCGAAAATATTTGATTGCCCTACTCTTCTCCCCTACCCTAGATTGGATCCACTTGGTCCCGTATGGTCCTATTCCTTTAAAGAAATAATTCTTCAAAAACCATCTGGGATACCAATTTCAATAAGGATTTTAGGGATTTGGAAATTTTTTCATAAGTCATATCCCATAAACCTGACCCTCAAATCCTCTCTTCCTTTCCCTAGAAGATAGTGTACCTAGCTTAGAAAGCAAGCAAAACTCTATCTTTCTAACTCTTTCGGGAAAGGGATTATTTGGGTCACTCCACATCCTTTCATTGACTTATCATTGATTGGTGACTCCATAATATACCGGGTCTCCTCCCATCGGTGAAAGTCCGTAAATAGAGGGGAGCCTTAGCTGGGGTGACAATGGGCTAAGTCTCCATTTGTTGCCCTTAGCGTAGCATTTGCCCTTTAGGTCCCCTGCAAGTTTGAGCAGTAACATTTTGGCGTTGTACGAAACATGTGTTTTGTTCCCCATACGACATATTGATATATCATTATTGGCAACTCCATTGGAAGAATGAAGGCCTACTTCTTCATTGAACTTTAAGGTCGATGCTTGTAGGATGAAACACGCATTTTTCTAGGCATCTTTAATTTCACTCTGGCGACTCCTACATATGTTTCATGTATACCTCAAACAGGTTGTCATTCTCTCATAAATTTCCCGCTTTGGACATTGCTAGCATCCCTGGACATCCTAATCATGTCGCGGGAAGGATGGTACGTGGGGTGCTTGTGTTTGATGGTGATCCACTCTCTACAATTGGCCATGTAGAAAGATTTAATGCACATGCTCCAAGAGAGAAGGTTGGCCACCAAGATGTCCTTATGTTATTGTTCATGGGATCTCTTGATGGTCATAACTCATGGCTGCATGATCATGAACTTGGGAGCATCTCATCTATTGAAAAGTTCGTTGAGGGCTTTCTTAGACATTTTCAAGTACACCTTACATTAAGCATCCAAGACGAAGCTTTCATCGAGCATCATCAAGACATTAAGAATCGAGGTGATGAGCAAGAAGATGAGTCCTCTTTGGGTTCACATGATGAAAATGATGATTTTGAGGACACGTGCTGGGAAGGATGAATTTATGGAAAGCGAAATTGGGACCAACCCTACCTTTCTCAAGGATATTACTCCCGATGAATCCTCTTTTGAAAACCTTGAGAGAGATGATCCATTAGCCCCTTGAAAGATGACATTGAAGATTATTTCCACTGTGATATCCCTAACCTGGAATATTCCTCAAACCCCAGCAAAACTCCAACCAAATACGTGCAAATGATATAATAACCAGGAAGCTCAAAATGACAAAATAACAATGGTGCAGCATATAATAATGTAAACAGGAAATATAAGTAGATATTTAAGAAATGCAGCGAGAAATGCTAAGCCATTTTATTATACTAAGCAATAAAATGAGTACAGGAGGTGATCAGAAAGATGGCACCTCGACTTGCACAATGCAAGTGAAGAAATACACTCAGAATAGCAAAGAATGGCCTCTCTTGGAGCTGCGTGGAAGCTGCTGGACAACTGCCGTGCTGCTAGGAAACAAATGATGATTTGGGGCTGCTCCCCTCCTTGGAAAATGCTGAAACTATGGAATCGGGTTCTACTCAAGAAACCCAGAAAAACCCAGAAAGATTTTATGGAATAGCCGATCCCTTGAAATCACCCCCTTGGGGATCTGCGCAGTTCCTCAATGCTCTGCGCTGCCACTGAAGAAACCCCTCTAAAACTCTGCCTAAAATTCTGCCAAAAATCCTCCAATAGGCAAGGGCTGGTCCCCTGCTCAATCACTCAGCAAAAATCCTCCCGCAAAACCCCAATCCAACACTGCTACCAGAAAGAACTGCGTCATCCCTCTCAAGACTGCGCAATCATCTATAGTGCTCAATCATCCTGCCAACTACCAACGAAACTGCTGCAAAAATACTAATGGAACTACCTTGCCCGAGCAGGCACTCAAAGTCCCCCAGGGCTAAGGGTGAGATCTTCGAACGGAGACACTCAATGCACTAAACAGTGTTGCAGACTAGCTAAACAGCTAGCGTGTTCAGAAGTCGAAATGACTAGCTCAAATGCACATAAATGAATGATCAAAATGAGGGGTTTCCTCTCTTTTTAATAGCCTTTACCTCTCTCGATCCCAAGGCTCACCTCCTCCTGCGTGATTCCCCTCTTGCCACGTGCTTCTTCCCTACTGCGCTGTCCCTCCATCTGTCTGCATGGGCTCCATTTTTGCGTCCCCCTTTGGCCCCCTTGGATCCCCTTTAAGTCACAACGTTGTGCTACTAGGAAGTGACTTTTTATTCTTAAAGTGAGTTATGTCCCCTGTCCTCACTTTTTTATTTACAAATAACTATAGAAGGAAAAAATTGAACAAAATCAAATATTCCAATTAGCCATGGCTAATTAGGAATATTACATCCACATTGAAAAGGAGAAATGGGAAATTGTTGGTCCTCAATTTGATTGTGCTCCCATTTACGACATCGACAAGGAGGATGAGGATGATACTGGTCTTCCCTTCCCCTTAGGCACTATTTATGATGAAATACCCATTGACACCCCTATGAAGGAGAATCTTCATTTTCGTTTGCATAAAGAGGGGCAATTGGAAGTGATCAATTTGCCTTTTAGGAGAGACCCGATCTTTGATACTAAGGAAATTGATAAGGCTCCCACTTCTCCTAAGCATGATTCTATGTTCAAATCACTTGAGCCTTTAGATTATGATTTTGGGAAAGCACAACCCGTTGAATGCAATATTTCTTTCTTCCTTTTTCCTACTGGTCATCATATTGAGTCTTTGTCAAGTTATTCCTCACCCTTAGTCATATGAGATCAAGCAACTGTGAGCCTTGCCCCCGCCTGAGTACAGTGTAAAGGAAAAGCCCTTCATCGATTATACTTTTCCTTCTTGGACACACCCTCAGGGTTTTGATCACTCCATAGTCTCCCCTCTCCAGTGTAATCATCATGTGCAACCTACTTGTGTTTCTCCATCTCGTTGGCCTCCCTTTCCTACTAGTCATAACCCAATGAAGGTTGTAAGCCATGACGTAAATAATAAGCACAATGGTGGAAGTGATATGACAAAGGTTGCCATCCATCAAAGGTTTACGGGCTTGGTTGTTGACATCTCTATATTTTGGTTGCAAGAGAAGATCTCACGGACTAGATTACATCCTTTCCTTGCCTCTTCTCACATAATCATCCATATGTGGGCATCATATTTTCCCACCTCCCGCTCACAGTGTCCTCCATGTGTTTAGGTTTTCATTCGCTTTGGGATTTGCTGCATGAGAAATCATGTAGGTAGACATATTTATATTGACTTGATGATATGTTGGTTGCACTGGCTTTATGATTACACTTAGTATTAGCCTTACTACATGCATATTAGGATAGGATGCATTGCATGCTCATTTTCTCATTAAAACTAATATCATATAATATTTCTCATAGTAGATTAGATGCACTTAGATTAAATTTGCATTATTTTCAGTTGATTTTATGGCTTAACATATAACACGTGTGATCATGAGACGTCGCGAAAGCTTGCTGTCCAGTGTTTTTCCATTTATTATACATGCAGGTGACAGGTCTACAGTAACTAAGAGATTTCTGGAGTTCTCCTGACCTGTCGTTCAAGTAGCTTCACCCACTTCTTTGAGAGATCATGTCCCAGTTGGAGCCAGATGTTACCCACCATTTTGTGGGTGACATCCCTAGGAGATTTTTTTTCTTCTCCAAGATGGTCCTCAGCCTACAGCCAACAGCCCGTTGCAGCGACCAGCTAGCTCTTTGTGCTATTTCTCTGCCACCTGAGCCAGCCATGTGGGCCCTTGTCCATTTGCCATGATTGTATGTTTGAAAGTGGGCCTCTTGAACCTAAAGGTATTCCTTGTCATTTGGTAATTGAGTATTGTACTTTGCTTATCATGGACACTTCTGGGCATGGATTAATGGGGGTTTCAGCGGAAAGAATGGGTTAGGTCTGTGCCCTTGTCCCCTAGACCCCTTTTGGATATTAACCTAGCATTCTAGTCTCGTGGTATCTCTTTTACTATCCATTTGGCTTTAGGGGTGGTAGTTCATGGGAAACCATGATTTTCGTTGCGTGTGTTATCACTCCTCCAGATCTCCATAGCTAAGGAAGAGTCCAACTGAGGTAGCCACAGACCAATATTTAGACTTGGTGGCTAGCCCTACCGGGCCGGAGAGGGCTCTCTCCAACGGATCACAGCCAAGAGGGCTAGATGGATTAGGGTTTTAGGCTAAGTATAAAGTGCAGAGGTTGTTTGCTTTGATTTGGTGGGGTTATGCTGGATGAGGGTATTAGGTCAAAGAGGCTAGGTCAGGGCAAATGAGATATGATTGCATACATTCAAAGGGGCAAGGTAGGCAAGAGGTTTAGCACTTCAAAGGTGGTTTGATGAGATGGTTTAAGACTAATGAGGAGTTAGGAAGAGTATAGGAGATGTATTCTTCCTAAACTGAAGAAAAATGAACAAATTATGATAACTTTTCCAAAACAGAGCATAAGCAAACATGTATTCTGCCTATCAACTTGAAAATTACCATATAATAGATATGAAATGGTTTATGAGCGTACAAAATATTCATACAAATGATCACAAAGAAGAAACAATGCTAAACATCCATACCACATGTATCCCAAAGAAATAATTGCAACTCATCTATTAAAACTAGCCAGATTCTGATACAATAATGTCTCTGATCAATACTACAACATCCAACTGAGTCCAACCTCTGAAAAGAGTGAAGAAAGGAAAGATATAGACATCAAAACAAACTCCTCCCAACCTTAGGGGTCGAATCCATGAGAAGAGGAGTAGTTCCACCAAAAACTGAACTGATAGCTAGAGTGTAGGGTGGTCAAAGTGACTCATCCCTAATTACATTGAAATTGATTCATTTGACTTGATGAAGTCCATTAACCTAATGTATTTACCCCTAGGTAATAGTAAAAGACCATAATTACATTTACCATATCAATTACATCAGTGAAAAGTTTATTCCCAAGGATGAAAATCAAAACTAGAGAAAAATAGTGAAAAATCAGGCATATTGTCAAGTGCACCATCTTTCTATCAAGTGCTCCCTCACAGTGTCATGTGTGCCCTCCATGTTGCAGACTACTTTTGACTACCTTCCCGATGCCCAAACTAAGCGCAGGATATCTCATTGGAAAGCTTATCCAGTCCGGTTTCTAAATTTGCATTTAGTTTTCAAAATGGACCTGATTTGATCCTCCAAAACTTAATTCTCCCAAGACTGGACATGTGCGCAGTGCCAAGCTGAAAAAGAGGGAAGAAACATGATTTTTGCTAGTTTTTCGCCCTTTTCACCTGCCAATTTTGCAAACGAGGGTTGGAAACTTGGTTTTCTTAGATGTATGTGTCATTATGAATCCAGTGGTGGTCTCCATTTCTCCAAAAAGTGTCCCAAAAAAGTGTGCAATGCCCCATACATTTGATATTTAAATTACCTAAGAAACACAAAAAAGATATATTTGCTAAAATGTGCCAAGAGGCTTCAAAATTGGTCAAGGAGCTGCTGTTTGGTGTAGCTAGGCTTGGAGTGAAGCCTCTGCAAGTATGTCAAGATTCTCCTTCTCTTTTTGGTGAGTTAGGGCTTCAATTTTTGCCTTTGCAGCCTTGAGCTTTACCCTTGCATTCCTTTCTCTATTGGCATAGTGTTTTGCCATCTTCCTCTGAATTTCACTTTGCTAATTAGCTTTGTTTAAGAGCTTCTCTAAATGCTGATTGACCTTATCAATCTAATGCTCCCGTTTCTCATTGATCAAGATGGAAAATTGCTCATTCCATGTGAGCTCATTAGCAAGCTCAACCTCCTTTTGTTTCTCTAGTTCTAGAGCTCTTTTCAACCCTCTACTTCTAGGTATTCTTCTAGGTTCTTGCTCTTCTTCAGGTTCACCATACCTGTCATAGGCCTTGTTGACCACTACGTGTCAACTACCCATAGCAGTACACCCCCTTTTTCGACAAAAGTTAGCACTTGATCGATGTGTTCATGCCATTCGACTGTCATCATTAGCCCGATCATGTTATGTTGTAAACCCAGTCTGCATGTGTAAACTGTAAATAATCTTAGCAGATCTGAGTCATGTATGTAAATTGCAAAGGCAAACCTAATCTTCTAGTGATGATCTACATTCCAGAAGGTTTTTTGTCTCATCGACCCATGGTCGGCAGAGTTTTCCTTCAGCCTAACCCCAAAGCAGGAATGGATTTTGTCATTAGAATCTTAGGGGAATCCTAGTGTGCTAGGTCGAGTCTATGTAAACATAATTTGGAAATAATCCTAACTATTTGGTTAGGTTATTAGAAATTGCTTGATCTGCTAGATTATATAAGCTAGGTGATCTATGAGGGTCTATGTCAAATGGGTTTTCCCTCTTGAGATGTAAAATTGTAAAAGTCATCATGTAAAGTGTCTTGAGGGTTAGAAAATAATTGATCCCCTCAATAGTCCTAGGTCTTAGGTGATTTTTCCAAGGCTAAGTTCGAGGGTCCAGTAAAAATAATATCAAAAAAATAAAAAAAATAAAAAAAATCCCAAAAGCATAAAAAGTTAATCCTTAGGCTTTTATTTAGAATTTTGTTTAATAGTTTAGATTTTTATTTTCATTTAGATTTAGATTTTAGTTGTGTTTTATTTTAATTTTAGAATTTTATAAAAATATAAAAATATATAAAAATAAAAAAATTTGAAAATTGAAAATTCATTTTGGTGTCTTTTGTGGTATTTATGTTCCACTTCTCTATAGTTAAATGCGCTTAAATATTTATTTAAAGATTAACTATTGAAAAGTGATGAATCGTTTTATGAACTGGTTAGAATTTGAATTTCATGGTTGAGTAATGAATTTTGATACTTTGAAATTTTATTGTTAGAGCTTTGTGCATTTTTTGAATATCTTGCATCTGGTGAAGTTAATCATTGCTTGGATTTTATAATGCTCGTTACATGTTGGATATTTTGTAAATATTTTCAAGCAATCATTAAATTACTTCATAAGCAACAACAACTAATTAATTACTTGGTTTTCATTAACTCCATAAGGCACTGGCCTTAATCATTTAAAGATCTAATCAATTTTTAAAACCGATCAAGTGCTTGTTTCCCCTGCTGTGTCTTCCAAGCCAGCTAGTTCCCAGTTGGTCATCCTCTATCCCATAGGGTCTACCCCCCTTAGCCCGCTTCAGGGAGATGGCTTAAATAGAGGGATCAAGGATTAGGGTGACAGCCCCCGGTCTGAGCGTTGTCGCGCTGCCTGGACAATCTATGCGACAACATTTTTTGGCGCCGTTGTCGGGGATAGAGTTTTTCTATCCCTAATGTTCCAACGACATTCATCATTCATCTTTCATCTTTCTCATCTCTCATTTGAGCTGGAAAAGTCAAAATTTTTTGGCATCATCTCATCTTCTCCGCCATTCATTAGCCTATCAAACGACCAACATTCTTTGGCATCATTTGATCTTTTCATCACCTTATCTTTCGTCATATCGTTTAATTGTACCTTCAACACCTACTCTTCAGTTCGTTTCTTGTTTGGGTGGCGACTCCATTTCTTTTCATTTATTTTTTCCCAGAAAAGAAGCCTCCCTCATATTTGCTTGTTTGTTGCTTTTTGGATCCCAGAGTTACATTCATGTTCAAGTGGTGACTCCACTTCTTTCATCTCTTGATTTTCTTGAGCAAAGACCTATTTGTATCATCCATTTGGTCCCTCACTATTCGTCATGGACTATTCGTTTACCCCATGTCATTTTACTGATGTTCTCCATGATGTTCTGGAAGTGGCCATCTCTAAATTACCTTTGTTCTCGGGTGGTGATTCAATCGCTGTTAGAAAGCATTTATGCAAGTTTACTCGTATAATGATCATATATTGTAGATCTCCTCAGTATGATCATGAAGATGTCAAAATGCGTCTATTTGTCCTTTCTTTAGAGGGTGATACTTTGAATTGGTTTAATAATTGTCCTGAAGATTATTTCACTTCTTTATAAGACATTGTCAATGCTTTTAAAGATAGATATGGTTATCCAGATAGCTCGCCTTGTGCCCCTAAAATTGTGCAGCAGAATGAAAGTAATCTTATGAAAGGTCCAGTTGTCGATTTAAGATTTCAAGACAATTCTTCATATTAGAATGTGCCATCCACCTGTACCATTGCAGATCAAATCCATGATAGTGGAAAAGTAGAGACAAATTGTAAAATCAGTGTTGACAACGAAAGGGAAAATCAGAAGCAAATTATAGAACTAATGCGGCTGGTAAAAAATATGGAGATGAATCAAACTAATTACGCCAATGATATGAGAACTTTATGCACCCACTTGGAAAAACGTGATAAGGAGATGGAAATCATGAAAATTAAACACTCTGATCACGTAACCGACATGCAAAGTCAGCATGCTAAGAAAATTGAGACCATGAAAGCTAATCATGATAGGGAAATTAATTCTATACAAAACAAGTTATTAACCATGGATGAAGAAATGACTATCATGACATTCGATCATAATAATCAGTTGACTACCATGCAAGAATATCATAAGAAAGAGATAAACTCTATGCATCATTGCTTGATGACCATAAAAGAAAAGAACGATAAAGTAATAAAAGATATGGAAGCCAGTCAAATATGTCTTCAGAATAAGTTACTGACTATGGAAGAAGACCATGCCCGGGAAATCACTTCTATGAAGGTTGAACACTCTAGTCAGATGGATGCCATTAAAATACAGGTTTAGAAATTTCAACAACGGTCAGAGGATGAAAGAAACTAGGGAACGTCAATAGATCAAAAGCCTCCTTATCTGCCGCGACAAGCTCCATCTTATTATGAGGTCCTTTGTTCCATTGAAAAGTGGCTAATTGAAGGTGACTTGGATAAAAGGGAAATTAATAATCAGGATGATGCTCACACGGTTAATCCACCAGTCATAGAAGATCAAGTTATAACTCATGGCAACTGTGAGATTGATCCATCATTCTTGACAGGGCAGATGCAGAATGAAGAAAGACATGTCACACATATCTTACATACTTCATCTGAGAGCTTTGAAGTAGAAAGTTCCACATCATCAGTGATACAGTCTGCCATAAAAAAAAAAATGCAAAAGAAAGAGAACGAGAAGAAGATTTGATGCATCAGATGGTTGCGAGCAACTTGATTTTTGGATAGGAAATAGTCCTACCATATGCAGAATTGGACATGGCACATCCGATAAGCAGCCGACAAATTTGCTTGAAAGCAGGCAAATTCTCAGTATACACTACATTGAACGCATCTGATGCCATGGGGCATCCTCTGTATTTCTAACCCTACTCCTTGTTTTTTCGGCATTTTCATTTCCATTTTAGGATTAGATTTACTTTTCATGTTAATAGATAGTTAATAAATGAAGAGCTTATATCTTTCCTATGCTTAATGTTATATGATGATTTTTGGATGGACGCTACTTATGTTTTGTTGTGTGTTGCGTGGATGCAGATTCTGGATTCTCACATTCCTACAATGCAGCAATCTGTCCCCAAGTAAAGCCATATGTTGACCATTACGTGTCAACTACTCCTAGCAGTACACCCCCTTTTTCGACAAAAGGGATAGCGCTTGATCGACGTGTCCGTGCCATTCGACTGTCATCATCAACGCGATCATGTTATGTTGTAAACCCAGTCTGCATATGTAAATTATAAATAATCTTAGCAGATCTGAGTCATGTATGTAAATTGCCTAGGCAAACCTAATCTTTTAGTGATGATCTACATTCCGGAAGGTTTTTTGCCTCACCGACCCATGGTTGGCAGAGTTTTCCTTCACCCTAACCCCAAAGCCGGAATGGATTTTGTTATTAGAATCTTAGGGGAATCCTAGTGTGCTAGGTCGAGTCTATGTAAAAGTAATTTGGAAATAATTCTAACTATTTGGTTAGGTTATTACAAATTGCTTGATCTGCTAGATTATATTTGTGTCGCAGAACTGGGTGCTCTATGAGGGTCTAATGTCAAATGGGTTTTCCCTCTTGAGATGTAAAATTGTAAAAGTCATGATGTAAAGTGTCTTGAGGGTTAGAAAATAATTAATCCCCTCAATAGTCCTAGGTCCAAGGTGATTTTTCCAAAGGATAAGTTCGAGGGTCCAGTAAAAATAATATAAAAAAAAATAAAAAAATAAAAAAAATCCCAAAAGCATAAAAAGTTAATCCTTAGGCTTTTATTTAGAATCTTGTTTCATAGTTTAGATTTTTATTTTCATTTCGATTTAAGTTTTATTTATTTAGATTTTAGTTGTGTTTTATTTTAATTTTAGAATTTTATAAAAATATAAAAATATGTAATTTTTTTTTTTTTTTTGAAAATTGAAAATTCATTTTGGTGTCTTTTGTGGTATTTATGTTCCATGTCTCTATAGTTAAATGCGCTTAAATGTTTATTTAAAGATTAACTATTGAAAAGTGATGAATCGTTTTATGAACTGGTTAGCTTTGAATTTCATGGTTGAGTAATGAATTTTGATCCTTTGAAATTTTATTGCTAGAGCTTTGTGCATTTTTTGAATATCTTGCATCTGGTGAAGTTAATCATTGCTTGGATTTTATAATGCTCTTTACATGTTGGATATTTTGTAAATATTTTCAAGCAATCATTAAATTACTTCATAAGCAGCGACATCTAATTAATTACTTGGTTTTCATTAACTCCATAAGGAACTGGCCTTAATCATTTAAAGATCTAATCAATTTTTAAAATCGATCAAGTGCTTGTTTCCCTCTGCTCTGTCTCCCAAGCCAGTTGGTTCCCAGTTGGTCATCCTCTATCCCATAGGGTCTACCCCCCTTAGCCTGCTTTAGGGAGACGACTTAAACGGAGGGATCAGGGATCAGGGTGACAACCCCTGGTCTGAGTGTTGCCCACTGCCTGGACAATCTGTGCAACAACAGGCCTCATCAAGCAATGCCTTGGCTTTCATTGCTTCCCTCTTTCTCTTGATGAGTTGAATCTCCATGACATCATGTTTGGCTTGAAGCTGCTCATTCTCCTGTCATAATATGAGATGATGTATTTTGACCTCTCTAGGTTGATCTGGAGCTCCCTGATGAGCGCATATTTTTCTTTGATGACAATGCTTGTGCTCTTACTGTCATCATGCTCACCTAGGTCAACCAAGTCAAAATCATGCTCTATCTCATGGGGGTCCTCCTCCTCATGTTGAATCTCTGTCTCTGTCATCTTTTCCTTGCCCTTCTGTACCTGCTTTGCTGATGAATAAGGCAAGGACACCTGCCTATGGCTTCTCTGATAAGTGTGGGTCAAAGTGCCCAAATTAGCCCCTTTAGGCTTGATGACCTCAACCTGTTCAATCTGCTCCTGCTCTCTGATTTCATCTTTGTTAGGTGAATGAATATGCTCATGAAATGGTGATGATGGAGGTGATGGTGAGGGTGACTGATCAGATGATGATGAATGATCTATGCGCTGAGATGGAGGAATGGAAGTGGAAGGATGAGATTATGAAGGGATACTTTGAACCTTCTGAATAGATGAATCAATGAATATGGGATTAGCTATGAAGGTACTCCATGCAATGTTGAGCTCTTTGAGATGATAAATGACTATGGTTTTAATGAGGGAATGATGAAAGAGACTCTTCATTTGATGTTCATACTCCTTTTTCTGGACAATATAGGCCATCTTATCAATGCTCTGGAAAAGATAGTAGGGTATATTGAGCATTTTTACCTTAGTGAAATGCATTAAGAGCCAAATGTGATAGGAATAAAGCCTAGAAAATCTACCTTCACATGAAAATTATTTCTTGATAATTTTCATCATTGGAGTATATTTGTCTAGTAGGTGAGAAAAAGGAAAATAGCCCTTTATTTCATTTCGGTACCTTTGGTTTTATGGAAGGCTCTTTATAATGTCTCTCCAACTCACCTTCTTTAAACCATTTCTCTCCCACATCTGGGATTCCAGTGGTAGCTGATATATTGGTAGTAGATAAAGTAAAAGTGATACTAGCTAAAGTGACTTGGTTGTCTTGGAGTTTGGATATGAAGAGTCTAGTCAACATAGGATGGTGTTGGATTGCTTGAATTTGCTCACAGAAATCATAACAACCTAGATATTTGAAGGATGTCACAGCCATAAGAGATGCCAAGAGTTCCCTGAGATCTGTAGTCTCAAATCTGAGTATTCTGCCTCCTTTGTGTGGTTTCTTGACCTTTGTTTCTTCTCCCTCTGTTTCTTCTTCCTCACTGTATGGTTTGTATTCCTCTTCTGCCATGGTGTTTTATTATCAAACCCTAGGGAGGTATTAGATTGTTGGAATGTGCTTTTTTTAGTAGTGATGGGGAAGGGAAATATGAAGGAGGTGGGTGAAGGGATGTATGTAATGGAGGAGGATATGGAGTATTAATATGATAGATTTTGGGATGGGGAAATTGTTAGAAATGTAGGCTGTTTTGGGAGCCTAGGTAGTTGTAGTACCTAGGAATTAAGGTTTTGCGACAAAGGTTTAGAGAGTATTGGGATAAAAGGATTTAGGGAGAGGGAATGAAGGTGTAGGGGTGTATGAAAGTGTAGGGGAGTTGAAATTTAGGAATTGAGAGTGCAAGGGTAGTTTTTAGGGAGATACTAGGGTTTAGATGTGAAAATAACACCAAATCTTCAATAAACTTTCAAAACACCATGAGAATGATTTTAGGAGGAAGAAACATGCTATATTCAACTTACTTGTGGGAGGTTGAATACAACTTTGGTGGAGCTGAGGAGGTGATTCTAGCTTTCCTGGACAAACGCGCAACGCCTGTGGCAAGTGTGTAGCACCTCTGGCAAGCGTGCAGCGCCTAAAGGGAATGCACAGCGCCCGTGGCAAGTGAGCAGTGCTTGACAAGTGTGCAACGCCTAAAGAGAATGCACATGGCTTGAAGCAAGTGCGCAACGCTTGCTCTGTTTTGCTGATTTTGCCTAAAATTGTGAAAAATGGTCTCTTGGGGTTTGCTCAAGAAATGATAAGAGGCAAATGGAGTTGATTTAGATGCTAGGAAGGCCTTTATACTTGAGTGAATTTGGTTTTTAGCTTTAAAAGCCACTTTCTAATGTTTCACTTTTCCTTTTTTGAAAATTTTGCTAATTTCCCTTTACACTCAGATTTTCTTCTTTGCAAGTTGATGATGCTGGAGTTTTGGCACTCTTTACCTCTGAATTTACTTGGATGAAGTTGGCACTTAGATTTGAGTTAAAAACTTAGGAATAGTTACTTATTACATATAGTGAACATAAAATTACATGATGAAATAAGCATTTCTCTTTACAAATCATCTTCACATGGTGAAGAGATGTTATTTGATCACCCTTTACTTGCTGGTCTTATGCAACGGAATGGAGTTTTATTGGAACCTTGGAAACCCTAATGACCTAATGAACCCTTGAAAAACCCTAAAAGACCTAATGAGACCTTGAAGGACTGAATTTCAAGATGACATGACTGATGTGATGGCATGATGTCATTAACTTTATGGACAATGGATGCTCAGCAAGGTTGAAATGAGCCAGCAAGGGGTAAATTTCTAAAAGGAGTAAAGGAAACCCTGATTCAACCTTCAGTGACCAAATTTTTGCATGATGACCTAGTGGAATGACAAAAATTTCAAAATGGGACCCTAATATGATATGAAAAGAGGATTTTTGATCACTGATGACAGTATGCAAATACTGACACTAACAGTGTGGTCCCACTCCTTATCTGCTTGTATTGCCCTCTTTCCACTCATTATTACCCCATTCATCACTTCTCCCACCCCGGTCCATATTCCTCCACTGGGTCCACATACAATTTGCTTGCCCCTTCCCCTTGCCCACAACTTGGGTCATGGCCTGGAATGAAGCCTGGAGGTTGATGTAGCTAAAAAGAAATATAAAAGCATATTTGGCCACATTCAACAAGAAAATGTACCACAAAATGCAAAAGATGGCTGGGACAAACACATTTAGCACGTGGGAAAAAGCCAATACATGAGCTCTACCCCATCATCATGGCCATCACCCTAGTTCGTACAGGTTCTACGAACCTCCTTCATCATATAGGAACCCATGATTGTCCCAACCCTTGGTGGGCAATGAACCACCTTACCTTAAAAGGGGGTATTCACTGCTATATTTTATACATCATGCTCTTGCCCCTTGAGCTCCGAGCAATTAATCAAAGAAAATTACAAAAAGGCAAAAGGCATATAAAGAAGGGTGGGAAAATCAAGGTCGGGGCACCTCATGTACCATGATTGCTCCCTCTTATACATTACAAATCCAAGTGCGGGTTTCCCTCTTATTAGCTACCCTTGTACCCCAGCGTGTGACCCAGGGCTGCCCCTTCTCATCCCCTACTTCATCCACTTATCTGCCACATGCCACCACCTTTTGAAGGATGTACCTTGACTATACCATCCCCTTTAGAAGTAGAAACCACCTAATAGGATTATTGGTTAACCCCATTTGGAGTTTAGGAGACATTGGCACATCTTGAAGCCCATTATGGAGGGGCCGACCATTATGAAGTCCCCACCTATGGTCCATGATTGGTAAGCTCATTTATTTGATTTCTCCAATGACTTCTTGTACTAGAAGGTTAGGGGACACATTCGATCTTATGTAGGATTGTAGATGGTCTCCATTTTGGGTTTGGTCTCCCTATATGGGGTCCTACTCCTCCAGAGGATACATTGGCACATGTAGGGTGTGCATTGAGAGCCATGGGCCCCCACAACAGCATAAAACATTCCATGGATTTCCATAGCTATTCAAATATTGCTCATGGTTCACTCATTAGATGAGGAAGATGCACCTGATCCATCTTGCCCGGCTGGCGCTAGATTTGCACATACACTTGGCAGATGATCCAGGGATTACATGATGATCTGGCATCACCTACACCATCATCCTAGCCCTTGCAGGTGATCTACAGGAACTTTCGATTTGTTTGGAGACTCGTGAGGACACTTGTTCGCCCTACATGTGTTAAAATTGGAAACTAGGGCCAAACTTCATGTGGGTCATCTTATTCATGGCTGATAATATTTTTATTAGATTCCTCTCGTCGAGAGGTGTAGGATTGATATAAAGATCATCTGATTCCGATAAGTATTCATGGAGATATGAATTTATTTTGATTACTGAATTATTATCAAACCGACCTACAACTCATGTATGCTCAGAAGCCCAACAGTCGCATCTATTCAAACACCAACGTTGTGTATAAATATAGGAATACTTTTCCTCATTTGGACTCACTCATCTCATCACATCTCTCTCTCTTTACTGCGCAAAAAAGAGTCTCTTCTCTACTGCGCAGAAAAGGGTCTCTCTCTCACACATGTGAAGCCAGAAGCTGCTGAAACTGAAGCTGCAACTGCAGAAGTAAAGTTTGACCTGCGTGGACCAGAAGATCTCCTCATCTGAATTGTACTATAGGTTCATTTGAACCTCCTCTAAAAGCCACAACTTTTGGTGGTGGAATCAAGTCAATCCGACAGATGGTTTGCAAGATATCGACTACCCTAGTTTGAAGGAAGCTGCTGAAACTGAAACTGCAACTGCAGAAGTAAAGTTTGACCAGCATGGACCAGAAAATCTCCTCATTTAAACCGTGCTATAGGTTCATTTGAACCTCCTATGAAAGATGCAACTTTTGGTGGTGGAATCAAGTCAAGCCGACGGACGGTTTGCAAGATATCAACTGCCCTAGTTTGAAGGAAGCTGCTGAAACTGAAGCTGCAACTGCAGAAGTGAAGTTTGTCTTATGTGGGCCAAAAGGTCTCCTCATTTGAACTGTGCTGTAGATTCATCTGAACCTCCTCTGGAAGCCGCAACTCTTGGTGGTGGAATCAAGCCGATCCGACTGTCGGTTTGTGAGATATTATCTGCCCTAGTTTGACGATGAAGCCGCTAATGCTGATGCTACTGATCTAGGGTTTGCTACTGCTAATATAAATCAGATTTATTGTACTATTTCTCTCTGCTGAATTATTGAAGATAAAAGAAGATTTGATCAAAGGGTTTCCCCACACATTGTGGGGTTTGTCGCTGGCTAGCTGCCACATCTTGTGTCCCTTGTCTTGGCTTGTTTTCTGTCAATCGTTTAATGTTCTATCTGTACTTTACTTTATGTACATGTGATTGATAATCTGTGGAATATAATAAGAAAAAGAAGTAAACTGTTATAAGCATAGAACATACCATAACTTAACATGGTATCGGAACTAAGGTGAAGACAAAGCCCGAGCAAGAGCAAGAGCAATCACCGAAGAGAAGATTGGCAAGGCTATCCTAAAAGAATGATGGGGTCCTCAACACTCTTTCCTGCCGAAGATAAGCTCCGTGAGAAAGCTGACTATCACGGATGGAAGATGTCTATCGATCTAACCCTTGAGGATCAAGGAGTGTTGGATCATGTGAGAGGCAATATTATTGAGCCTCCATCAAATGCACCTTCTGCTACCAGAAACAAATGGAAGAAGGGAGAAGTTAAAGCGAAGAAGATCATTTGGGACTCTATCGACAAGCACTTGGTGGCCTACATCTCTGAATTGGACACCTCTAAGGAAATCTATGATAGACTGGTGAGTTTATTTAAAGTTAATGATGCAAATCAAGTTTTATTTCTTAGAAATAAGCTGAGGGAAATCAAGAAGGGTAAAGATGAGAGTATGCAAGCATACTTCTTAAGAATCACCGAGATCAAGAACGATCTCCTATCTATTGGGGAGACTATTACTGACAAAGAAATGGCACTCACGACTGTTGGAGGATTACCGTCCGAATGGCACGTGTTCAGGACTACTCTTCTGAACAATAATGCAATTCCTAGTTTCGAGGAATTAATGGCTAGATGCATTCAAGAAGAAACAAGGGTAGAAGAGCAAGAAATGCCTTTGCCTAAAGGTCCTCCCGCTGCCTTTTTTTCTCATGCTAAGAAAAGAAATAATTCTGTGACTAAATGAGAAGGGAAGACTGGACCTAAGGGTGGAGAAAAAGGACGATATTACATCTGCGATAAAGTTGGTCACTATGCAAGGGAGTGCCCTGATAGAAAGGACTCACACCGGGACGATGATCAAAATCCCTTTGATGGCAATCAAAGGAATGACAAATTCAATAGCAAAGGTAAGAGGAGAGTTGGAATCAAGGAAGAGGACAAGCATTCAAGAAGGCTAGAAATTCCAGGATGCATTAAATGCACCTGACCTCCAAAAGAACTTGGTGCCCATCTCGGCAATGGAAGAAAAAGGCTACAAGGTAACCTTCAGCGATGGCAAGGTCGTGTATCGAAAAATAATGTTAAAGATGCCTTTACTCTTGGGTTTCGTGTTGATTCATTATATCAGGTCGATGGAATTCCGCTAGGTGTCATGTCTTATGACACATCTCTTTAGTCTGAACTTTGGCATCAGAGGTTTGCCCACCTTCATTATAAATCTCTACTCGGTGTAAGACAAATGATGACAGGGATGCCCGAATTCCAAGTAGAGAAAGAAGGTGTATGTCCAGGATGTGCCGAAGAAAAGCTCAAAAGGGGACCATTCCCTTCAAGCCAAAGCAAGACCTCCGATATATTACAATTGGTTCACTCAGGCATATCTGAGGCTGGCATTAAGAGGGAGACTACTACACCACATACTCCTGAGCAGAATGGTGTGGCGGAAAGGAAGAATTGTACGATTGTGGAAGCTGTCTCTATGGGTAGATGATGTAACAATGCCTGATTTGGAGGAACCCATGGATCCTATTTATCCACCTGAGCCTTGCTCTTTGAGGAAGAGGCCTTCATGGCTTAGGGGGATACTTGATAATGCTGAAGGACATGATGCACCCCGAGGAACCTTCTGCCATAGTAAGAAACCTAACAGGTATCAGGGATACCTGACCATCATGAGCACGATCATACAAAATGAGCCTTCATCATTCTCCGATTCCGTCAAGAATCAAGTATGGAAGGATGTTATGACCATAGAATATGAGTCTATTATGAAGAATGATGTCTGGGAAGCAGTTCCCAGACCTCAGGACAAGACAATGGTCACTTCTAAATGGCTTTACAAGATAAAGCATGCAGCAGATGGAAGTACGGAAAAGTATAAGGCTCGTTTTGTTGCTCGTGGTTTCTCCCAGAAGGAAGGTATAGGCTATGATATTTGCACCTGTTGCCAGATATACGACCATCCGCTTGATCATAGCCCTTCTGGCTTCACAAGGATGGAACCTACATCAGATGGATGTCAAGATCGCGTTCTTGCACGGTTCAATCAAAGAAGAGGTCTATGTGGAGCAACTCGAAGGATTTGAGATTTATGATTGAAAATCTCATGTATGCAGGTTAAAGAAGGCTCTCTATGGGCTGAAGCAAGCAACTCGAGCATGGTATGAGAGGATCGATAGCTACTTGATGAAGCTGGGATTCACTAGGAGTGAAGCCGATCCTAACCTTTACTTTAAGGTTGAAGATGAAAAACCTCTCAGACTGGTGCTATACGTGGATGACCTCTTTCTAACAGGTGCATATCCTCTCATTCAGAAATGTAAGAGGGAGTTGGCTTCTGAATTTGAAATGAAGAACCAAGGACTTGAAGTGTGGCAGAAGCGAAGGGAAATTTTCCTATCTCAAGGAAAATATGTGGTGAAGGTTCTAAAAAGATTTGGTATGATGGACTGCAAGCCTGTGACTACCTCGAGGATCTTAACTTTCAGAAGTTATATGGTAGTGATGTCGGACCAGATTTGGGAAATGCCTCTAAATTTCAAAAACTCATTCGCGTTGATGTTATTGGTGAGCCTCTGTTCGAACATATGTTTTGCAGTTAGCATTGTGAGCTCATATTTGGTTGAGCCTCACTAGATTGGTGCCAATAATCTTCTGAGATGTCTTCAGGACACAATCTCTCATGGATTGAGATACACTGCCGGAAATATGAAACTGCATGATTATTCGAATGCTGAATAGGCAGGTTGTGTGGAGGATCACTGGAGCACTTTTTAGTGTTGTTTCTCTTTGGATTCTGCTTTGATATAATGGATGAGTAGGAAGCAGAAGTCGGTTGCCATAAGCACCGCCGAGATCGGATACATATCTACGAGTATGCTCTCGTATGAAGTTGCCTAGTTGGGGAAGCTCTTCAGTGAGCTACTTGAACACATACCACTGTGATTCTCTGGAACAACCAGAGGTGGGATTCGATTATTGAGGAATCCCGTATTTGTCGATTGCTCCAGCAGATAGACATCATCTAGGATATGGTAAGTCGATGAGCAAAGAGGCTCCATCGCATTAAGATGATGTACAGGTCGATACACCTTGTCAAAGCCCCGAGGAAAGATCTTATCGGTGATTTTGCCAAACGACTTGGATTCGTCAAGAAACCCTTGTACAAGGGACCTGCATGTTGCATACATTGAGCTCTAGGAGCTCTGAGGGCTTGCGGTTCTTTACTGGAGCAACATACGACCATAAGGTGACTCACCCTCCCCTGGTGGTGCGCATTGGAACAAGATGATTCGCTCTCTTGTGGGACAAGATGATTCACTCTCTTGTGGAACAAGATTGATGTGTTCTCCTGTGAGGCCTGGATTGATGTGTTCTCCATGGCGATTGTAGCAGGATTGATGTGTTCTCCTGTGAGGCCTAGATTGATGTGTTCTCCATGGCGATTGTAG